>PVIJ01019250.1:0-18454 GCA_004024925.1 Scalopus aquaticus
AAAAGACAAACACATGCAATTCGCAGCAACATGGATGGACCTAGAGGGGATCATGATCAGTGAAATAAGCCAGAAAGAAAGAGAAAAATATCGAATGGTTTCACTTATAACAGGAATATAGGGGAGCCAAATAAGAAAGCAACATTCAGCAGGGAAGGAGGGGAAGGGGAGGGCTCAAAAGGGGGGAGGAGGGGAGCACGGAGGACTATGGTGATGGCTCCACAGGTGAACAGGTGGTGGTAACTTATGGGGAATACATAATAATGTAAAAGATACGAATAACAAAAATAAATATTATATTAAAAAAAAGAGAATTGAAATATATGCACAGTTTTCATGACAAATAACTTTTAGGCTCATTATATTGTAACATTATCACCTTAGACAAAGAATAATCAAAAGCATTCCTGAATACTTTAGCTAATAGTCTAAATTAAATATATATATATATATATATATATATATATATATATATATATATATAATAGGTCTTTATTTTTTTTTAAGATTTATTTATTTATACATACAAGCTGGGGTACAGGCCAGAGGTGTGGGGCGGCGAGAGGGTTCACCAGAGACAGAGCCAGGAGCAAAGCAGGCAGATCAGAAAGACACTGCTGAGGAGAGCAGTGGGCGAGGCAGGAGAGGTCTGCAGCACCATGTGGGATTCTCCCCGGCAGGGAGTCGAACTCACTTCACTGCTGCCGACAGCTCCACAGCGCAGCACTTAACCGTTGCGCCACCAGGGAGGCCCAAAAATAGGTCTTTAAATTATGTGTGTGTGTGTGTGTGTGTGTGTGTGTGTGTGTGTGTATTCCCCAAGGCATATTATGGGATGTGCAAAAGATGTTTTACCATCTCTCTCTTCTGATCTAGAAATTTTGGTAAGATCTTTATTATATATACCATGTTGAATTTAGGACCTGGATCAATGAAATGATATTTTCACATAATCTCTACTGAATGTTTCTAGAAACTATGAGAAATTTCTTCTTTCACTTTCTCCCATGAGTTCACCTAATCCCCTTATGAATTAAACCCACCCTCTCTATAATGTTTGATCCTCTTTCCTATGCTCTTTTCCTTCTGCTAACATTTTCTCTTAACAAATTAAACTCCATGGTCCTTGCTGCCTCTGGAAAAAGCATATCTTACACCTTATATTTGTTAATAAACTCATAAACCTATCGATGAATAGTTCATATAGATGCAGCATGATTTTATCAAAAGGAAAGACTCTGGGCTAGTGAGTCAAAGGCCCTGTACTGCATCCCTGCACTGTCCAGGTATGACATGAGCTAGCTCTGGGACGTTGGGCAGGTCACACAATCTGACTCGAACTCAGGTTCTCATCTATGACTGGGAGGCTATAATTATAACTTCTGGACTCTCTTCTTGTGAAGAGCAAATAAGACAAAGTTTGTTCAAAGTGTTTTGTAACCTGTAAAATATTTTGTACCAAAAAGTTCACTTAAATGTTAATGGACTTCCTTTCCTTCTAAGACTGTATAAAATTCATTGTGTGTATATGTATCACATTTTCTTTACCCATTCATCTGTGAATGGACATTTAGGTTGTTTCAATATTATGACTCTTCTGAATAATACAATAATCAAAGGAGTGCATGTAATTCTTTGAGATCCTAATTTGAATTTATTTTACTATATACCCAGGAATGGATTGTTGGACTACATGGTACACCAATTCTTCTCTCTCTCTCTCTCTCTCACTCGCTCTCTCGCTCTCTCGCTCTCTCTCTCAATCTCTGTATCTATATCTATATCTATATATATAGTCATGCTAACAGATTTGAGGTGATATCTCATTGCAGTTTTGATTTTCATTTTCCTGATGATCTTGCCATCTGTGAATGAAACTGAAGAACATTGTACTAAGTGAAATATCCAGTCCCAGGTTAAACACTGCATGAGTCCACTTATATAAGGTATATGAGCTAGTTAAAACAGTAGTATTTGCCAGGGACTGCCAGTGAGGAGTTGTTATTTAATGGATATCAAGTTTCAGTGATCTAGTATAATTAAATATACACTATAGCATCTATGCTTAATAATACATATTGTTCATTTAAAACTTTGTTAAGAGGCCATATCTCAGGTTAAGTGTTCTTACAAGAAAACAACCAAAGGCAAAGGGACAAGAAAATTTTAAAAGGTGATAGACATGTTTATTTCCTTGCATATGATGATGTTATCATGCGTATTTGCCTATGTCTGAACACATCAAATTACACACATTTTTTATATATATATATATATATATATATCCAGTTCTTTGTATATCAATTATGCTTCAATAAAGCTGTTAAAAATAACAATACTGTATTAACAGCAACAAAGGATAGTAAAGAGAAGAAAATCTAGAATGTAAATGGAATTTCACTATACACCAAATATGAAAAAAAAATCTATGTAAAATCTCACTGATAAGTATATACCTGAGTGAGTGTGGAATTGATCAGCATAATACTGGGAAGCAGCTTTTCCAATGCTTCAAGAAGGAAGGAGAAAGTTGGTGAGTACGGAGTCAGAGATGACTGATCTCATCCTTTCCTGTGAATCCCCATGTCATCAGTCCATTCAAAACATTTCTTGTGTCACTGATAAAACAAGCACCAAACATTTGTAGCACAGGGGGTATAGGGCAGAAAGAAGTTTGTGCAACTGAACTAGAGGAACTGTTGGATGTAGAATGAGGCTGTGGACAGTCACTGGCTTTGGGATTGAAAATCAAATCAACTCTAAATAATGTTCTTAAAGACAGCTAACATCCTGGTCCTACTGCAAATCAAACTCACCATCTTCCCACCAATACTTGCTCCCACGTTTGACAGTAACACCACAATAATTTATTTTTTCCTTCTCTTGACTCACATCTAACTAGTGTCCAAGTCTTGGTAATTTTTGCAGTCAACTATCAGCAGAGGTTATACATAGCAAACACAAATCAGTCATTTCTAACCCTGACAAATTATTTCCTTGCCAATTTAAATTGGTTTCAGGGGAGCCTGGGCTACATTTAACATCTAGAATTGTTAAATACAGCCTGATAATGATCCTACTAGCACCCCAGCTGTTTCAAAAATATCGCTGTCATTTCATGCAGAATTATAGGCACCCTGTCCACTACTTGCTCAGAACAGTCTCATTTTAATGGGATGCCATTAGTTTGCCTTCAGGGAAGGTTTTATTTACACAGCTACTGTGAGAGAAATAAGGTTGTGCAAAATAAGGGTGATTGATGATGGAGTTTCCAGGGCACAGGGATCCCCAGCTGAATAATCTGAATTCTGCACAGGGGTTCAATGTCCCCTCCAGGTTGTTGATAGACTCAACAATGCCCTGGCTTTCATCCTTTGTGGAATCTTTTTATTGTTGTTGTTTGCTCTGGTAAGAGATAATCTGCTTGTCACTTGGGTTTTGTTTCCTGTGTTGGTTTTAATCAGATTGCCCAGCGGAAGGAAAGGATTAGACAGGGGATTCTGACTAGTGCATTAACAACTGCTTGCTCCATAGTTTCACCACTTAGGCAAAAGGTAACAATAACAGGGAACTGGATTCCAGGTCTTCCCTAACTGCCAACTATCCTTTTAGATATTTCCAAAATACTTTGTCTCTAATATGCTGATTCCCCCACACCTTCGTATTATTTAGAAATCTTTAAAGTGTTCTCTTAATTAAAATTATTTATCTAGAGGGAAAAACTAAAGAGACCACCAGTGAGAGAGAGGGAAGTTTAAGATGCCACTGGGGTAAAGAGGCAGGAGGTCTAAGAATAAGATCAAAATTCTTTAGGGAGGGCCTCCCTGGTGGCATGATGGGTTAAGTCTCAGCAGTATGGAGCTATCAGCAGCCACTGCAGCACTGATTTCAATCCCCGGTCAGGGGTCTTCCCACATGGCACAGCAGACCTCTCCTATCTCACGCTCTGCTCCCCTCAGCAGTGTACTTCAGTAGATCTTCCTGTTATGTTCCCCACTCTGGTGAATCTTCTCCCCACACCTCTGGCCTACACCCCAGTTTGGATGCATAAATAAAGAAATCTTTAAAAAAAAGAATTAAAAAAATATTCTTTAGGAAGAAGAGAGAAATGGAAACTAGGACTCTGATAGCCTTCACAGTCACTTTAAGAACTGATTATATACTCTAGCTGGGACAAGCAGGAAGACTATATATTTTTGAAAACATTGTTTTCTCTCCCCAAATTACTATTTGAGTCAGTTGGTTCTGAGAGATGCTTTATTCATTACACTGGAGAGAACAAATAAACTGTATCAATTTATAAAACTTGTCTGCCTCAGGAAACATAAAGAACTGTGATCCATGTTCAGTGTAAACAGACTGATAAGAAGGCCCTGAGCATGAGATGTTTTTTCAAGTGGTAAACTGTCAATACCTTTTGTGAGGGTGTGTTTATATAAGCTTATATATGTGAGCTGGATTTTGTTTTTGCTGCTTTCTATTCCCTATATGTGCATAACACTGAGGCATTCATAATAGCATCAGCTTTAATTTGCATCTAATAACATTCTGAAGAACCCTGCTAGTTAACTTAGGTAAAAATCAAGTTGTTAACTCAAGTTGCTTTAAGAAAATACATTTTAACATCAGTGCCCAATTTAACTTGACTTTTCATCTCTCTCATAAAAACTTTTATTAGGTTAGAAAAAGGCAATACCCTGTCAAATAAAATGACTGAGTCAGTTCCTAGGGGAAATATCTGCTGCTTAAGTTCAGACCAACTGGTAGTCTCACCTGAAGCTGGTGAGGGCAGCGCTGGGTTATTCAACTCTGCTTACCAGGCCGGGAGTGCCCTTTGAGAGTCCTATGAGAGTTTACAGTGACAGAGGTTTGTACTGCTAAGATTCTCACTATTCGGGTAAAATCATACTAGTTTCCTTCCATCTGCATTAAGATCACCAAAATAATCTACAACTCAGAAACTTGCTAAGCCATAAAGTAACTTCAGTTATTCATGTTTCTCTCTTCCATTTGTTTTTAAAGGCATCTGATCTCATGGAGGGAGGTTTGGAAGGGGAGAGATTGGAATGGGGCAGATGGTCCATCAAAGGAGATGAATGTCAATATGTAAAATCATAAAGCATATTTTTTCAAGGCACTATTAATTCCTTAACAGAATCTATCAGCCTCTGTGTAGGCAGCTGTGCAAGTTCCACTGAGCCTGTCACCTGAGTGGCTGTTCCCAGGAAAACTGCTGTGCCTCATTGTTGCTGTCCTGATGGACACACGGGGTTGTATTAAATAACCTCTGGTTCGCAGGAGCCAATGCCCTCTTCATCTTTGAAACAAAGACATCCCACAAGAGTTCTTAACTCTGAAATAAGACCTGGCTAACTTTGACACAGGCTACGGAAGTTCCAAAATATACTGTTTTCTTGAAATAATTTTGAAGGGACTGAAACATTTATGGGTGTGTATTTGTGTATTTTGTGATTCTTCAAACAATATGAGTGCATATGGATAGACAATTTAGTGGACAAGGAAACACTTGGGCAAAAAAAAATATGACATGCATTTGGTTTTGAAATAATTCACTGATTCTACTTTTCTAAAGGACATATAAATACCATTTGTGATCATTAATGTTAGTTTCATATTGTTGGATTTATGAAGGGAAAAGACATTATTACATAGATCACTTTTTTATAAAGATCATGTTTCTTGATGATCATGTATTTTTCTTGGGCATAGCTGAACTATTAGAAAAGTAAACTAAATATTACAAATATACAAATCATTTTATTGGAATGTTAATAATTTAATCCTTGTACAGTTAAAAGCATTTTAGTTATGAACAATAAATCTCATTTCAGGCTGTGCAAAAAGGGCAAATTTACTACAAGACATGTAGGCACTTGATATATTTGAATGAGGGCTTGAGATACAGGTTCAGAATGTCTGAAACAAGAGGTACAGAATACCTCCAGAATGTTATCACCTGCTTTTGTTTTAATTTGCTTAATTTAGTAAACCAGTTTCTTACATATGGTGGGGAACATGGCAACGATAACTTCTGATGTTCACATCTTGAAGTTATAGCTACTAGTTATAACTAGAGAAGGTGGTCCTAAGTTTATAGTCTTAGGGGACTTTATTCTTCCCCTGGGGGAGGGGAGAGTATTGCATTAGTCCAGTTGGCCAAGATGTCCAACCCTGACCAATAAACATTAGCTAAAACAGTGACTTGCTAGAAGGACCCAATTTGCAGTATGTATCCACCCTTGAAACAATGAATGTGGCCAGAGACATAAATATTGATGTAGAGGAGAGCTCCCATAGGAAGAAAGGGCGCACTAGGAAATGATATCATAAATCCCATAAGGCTCCTCGGTATTAGCAGTAGTTGACTGATATGGGTCATATTAAAGGAAGATAAAGATATAATTTCTTTGATCTTATTTATGAAACTTTATACCCTGCACATTCAACTGATACAGACTCATGCATTGTTTTTCTAAATTTAGTTCCATAGGAAGAGTGTTTTCTTGAAGAAATAATCACCTTGTTGTAAAGCTTTCTGTAGTCCTCCAACCCAGACATCTATAGCATCGTTTCGCTTAAATAGTGTGAATGAGACAGAAATGCTGGTGTGGAAGTAAAGTCCTTCTCCATCTAGTCTTTTGGAAGAAATGTGAAGAATAGTGTTTTAATGGGAAGAGAAAAGAATAGAATGAGAAAAACAAACTTACCTGAGAAGAAAAAAAGCATGATTCTGGAAGTTGATTGAAACACGACTCATAATTTATAGCTGAATATTATTCCATATGTTTAATTAGTGTTTAATTAGAAACCTCAGGCTGCAGCTGTGAAGATCAGCTCATAATTTCTTTCACAGAAATATCGATGTCTCAGTTTTATGCTTCTCTGTGTGTCCTGGGGTTGGATTCTGGCTAAGAACTCTTTCTCCAACTTTAGAGTTCTATGGGACCTGTGAATGTGTACATCCCATTGGCCAGCATGATCTGGAAAGCAGTTCTTAGAGGGCTCATTCTTGTGTCCTCACCTACCCCCGGGCAGAGCATGGAGGGAGAGAACTGAAAAGTGATTAGACTTTCTGTGAAAGAGCCCTATTTATTTATCTTAAATCTTTAGTCTGAAGAGCAGACATCTAATTTAACACACATCTAGAAGCCTAAGAAATATGTCCCAAGAAAGGCTGGCAGGACCATCTTTGCACTCTCCCTCTGGCTCCCTCCAGGTTGCCAGGATGCCCCAGAAAGAAATGTGTGCACTCATCTCGTACCCCTACTTTTGTGGCTGCTGCAGAAGACATACTTGATTACCTGGCAACAGGCCTCAAGTCCTGTTGACTTTCAAAGTTAGTTGTTTTGGAGGTTTCTCTTTCAGGTGCAGGACTTAACTGTTGAATAGCCAGATACGGGCTTCAAATTCTTTTCTCCTCAGAGACAAGCTCAGAGTTACGTGCTCTCTCTTGATTTCAGTTCATGATGCCATGGGCTGGGTTTATGATGAGATTGTGTCTTGGCCTCTAAGTTCACTTTGATGTTATTTTTCTCATTTACCTGAGGTGTAGGAGTCACTAAGATAGTGTTCCGTTTCTTTTAGAAAAAAAAATCATTTATAACTGCAGATTTGGTGTGTCCATAGGAGGATGTGAGTTCAAGGACCTCCTACATTGCCATCTTGAACTAGGTCAAAATGTGTCCCATATTGAGTGTTAGAGAAAGTAATCATTAATAAAATTTTTAAAAAATGATAGAAATTCTAAGTCAGCTGTGGATTATTGTCCCAACAAAATCAAATCAATTTCTGCCAAATAATTGAACAATACACTGACAAATAAAGACAAGGAACAAAATGGGAAAAGAAAATAAATAAAAATATAAAGTAAGAAGGAAAAAATGAAATCAGGTAAATAAGAATATATGTGAATTCTTCAATTGAAAGAATAATCAATAAAACGGTTAATATGAGCTAAAGGAAAAACATATACCCTTCTATTCTGGATACAGTATTAAGACAAACAAGATGGTTTACCAATCTAGAAGATAATGCAAAGTCATTTCTTTTATTTGTTTCTGTTATGTCTCCTTTCAGTGTAAATATGTTCACTGGGAGTCAGTGCTCTGGAATCTTTTCTTTTCCTGGTCTTCCTCCATTTTTTTCATTCTCAGTCATATTCCCCTCCATCTTATCCCCTAGATCTTGGCTTCATCTTCAATGCCAGGCCAGCCACATAATTTGCGGGGTTCAGTGAAAATAAACATGCAGGGCCCCTAGTAAAAAAATTATTAAGAATTTCAAGTTTGTGATAGCAGAGCACTAAAACAAAAGCAGGGTCCTTCTGAGCAGAGTCTGGTGCAAGGGCCTACCTAGGCTGCACACCTATGAAGCTGAACCTGCCACTGCATTCTGGGCACTTTTTCGACTGCATTTTGAGGCATATCAGTAATTTCTTACCATGCATCTGAGCAAGAAGCTTTAGATCTCTGAGACCAACCAAGGCAGCAGATAAATCTTTTCCTTCTGAATAATGACCCTTTTTCCTCATATAACTCACTTGCATTATTATGCTAACAACATCATACCTCCTGACTAGGGTTGCTGAAGGAAGAAAAGAAGTAATAAGGGGAAGTCAAAATTTTGGTTTGCCAAAAACTATGGCAAAGAGATTGGAGGCTAAATTACATAGGATTGAAAGCAATGTCCTCTTCATTTCCTTCCCTTTCATAGAAAAGATGGGGGTAAGTAGCTGGGCTGTTGAAGAGTTGGTCAAGTACAGGCTGATGATGATGTGTCTGACCATTGCAATGAGCTTGTGTTTAGATAACAGCAGGTGTTCATCGAGGTAAAGAAAGAGATTACATTTCAGGTTTTCAAAGTAATTTTATGTCAATTGCTTTATCACTGATTAGATAGGCCATAAAACCAATCACATCACCTGATTACATTATTTATCCTGTATACACTTCACATGTGAAAAATTCAGTTATTTAAACTCATCACAGATAAAGTTTGCCCGCAATGTCTCAAAATAACTAATTGACTATCAAAATCTATGCTAACACTGCCTCACTGTAGCTTTTCGTTTGTAGCAATCAGTAGCCTACATATATTTATTTCAGTAGATTAGGTAGTGCTTAAAGATCCCACAGCTGCTCAAAGATTGAATAGATTGAATCACCAAGAAGTGCTCTGCTTGTCCTTGAGACCCCAGTTTTTCCTGCCCTCAGGGTTTCCTGCATGTGTTCTGAGTGTCCTTTGAGTGTGTTACACTGTCATCGTGGAACTGGTTTTTGTGGCAGAGAAATTATTGATAAGATAATTTTGGAGTAGAGACAGTGGAATGTAATATTGAAACCTGAGCTTTAGAGCTACTTGCAATTGACTTGGCCAATTAACATTCTCTCCTCCCTCCTTTCTTATTATAAAGCCTGCTAGGAATTTGGCTTCTCAGACTTACTACAGGGTGTATCTCCCAAAAGGTTTCACAATCAAGCAGACAGGGGTGTTGACTATTTAGCCTCCATGCACAAGATTTTAGTTATTATTTTATTATAGTGATGTGTAGTGGGATAATGCTGATGGTGAAGACTTAAACCTTCAGCCTGCACATGTTCTGATGGACCAGTGGGCTTGCCAAGATGCTGTGCATGTATGTACAGCACGCCCACAGGCTCCACTTCATGACTGTACTGGGTGAGGAATGGGCAGGCTAGTCCACCCCACCAGGCAGATCACATGGCTGAGAGGAGAAAGTATTGACACCCACACAGGCATGCTCACTCTCACCTGGAAAATTATTCAAATGATTCAGAGAGCAGACCCCCAAGAGTTGCCGGTGATAAATGTCACCTTTGCCAGGTGGTTTACCCATATGGGAGTGGTTGCAGTGTGCAGGTGGTCTGGCTGGGAAAGCTGTTGCAGAGACTCCTTTTCAATTAATCACCTGGCTTTCTGTCATTCTTTCTGTCCCCCTTCCATGCAGGAGGATTCAGAGTCAGAACAAACTGCAGGAGCCCTCCTTTCACTTCTTTTACCTGTCCATTTTCCTTGAGAAATTCCAAATCTCTGTCTTAGGCAGTTCTTTCCTTTTCATTGCCCCGCTATGAATTTATTCTCTTTTGTTCTTTGCCTCCATTTCAAAGGCTTTAGAAGTGATAGCAGCTAAATCTATATTCTTGTTACACAGTCTTGACTCTGAAGCCTTAATGCAATATTTCCTGATCCTTTTTTTTTTAAGGTTTATTTACTTATACTTACAAGCTCTGGGTTGTAGGTCAGAGGTATGGGATGGTGAGAGGATTCACCAGAGACAGAGTGGGGAGCAGAACAGGCAGATAGACTGAAGTGTACTGCTGAGGGGAGCAGCAGGAGAGGCTGGAGAGGTCTGCTGCGCCATGTGAGTTAGCTCCCTGGCCAGGTATCAAACTCGTGCTGCAGTGGCTGTGGATAGCTTCATAGTGCTGAAACTTACCCATTACGCCACCAGGGGGTCCCAGGATCCTTTTTTGATATTTGGCGACAATCATATTGACCATTTAGAAAGGGATAATGGGCAGCTTTGTGCAGATGAAGAACTCACAAATGACACCTTTTTTTTTTTTCAGTGAACATTTATTATTTTTTTTAAAGATTTATTTATTTATACATACAAGCTGGGGTATAGGCCAGAGGCGTGGGGGCAGCGAGAGGGTTCACCAGAGACAGAGTGGGGAGCAGAACAGGCAGATCAGAAATACAGTGCTGAAGAGAGCAGCAGGCGAGGCAGAAGAGGTCTGCCACACCATGTGGGATTCTCCCTGGCTGGGCGTCGAACTCACATCTCGTGCTGCAGACAGCTTCACCGAGCAGCGATCAACCGCTGCGCCACCAGGGAGGCCGACACCTTTTCTCTTTATTATTTATATATGTAATATAAATATATCATAAATATAACTAAATAATATAGTTTGGTCACTTTGGTGACCATAAAGGTGTTCATGGATTTGTGGAGAGTCTGTCTCTCCTTGCAGGCTGATAGTTAAGACTGCACACTTCGCCCCATGCTTGAAGTTATGGGGTATTTGCAAGACTTGTTTTAGCCAAGTCTATATCCTTGGGAGATACATGTGTTAACCCTGAAAGAAGCTTTTGAGAGCCAGTGTGTACTTCCCCAAGTTCTTTTAAACCTGGTTTTGGTGACCCAAGTATTTCAGGAAAGTAACTGCTGATCATCCTGGTTCCTGGTAAAATAATTGCACCCAACCTGACTCAGGGTGATGCATGGTGTGGCGAAGAAAAAAATCTTGTTGGTTTTAAGCCTCTGAGTCTTAGGGGAGTATTTGTTATTCAGTGTGATTCAGCCTGTGCTAAATGGTACTGGTTACATCAAGCCCTAATTCCCTTTATCCATCCTGCTTTCTCTATACAAATGCCTTTTCTCACCTCACTGTTGAATTTCACTGCCCTCTTATTGCCTGAGGATCCAAGACACATACTTGATTATTCATGCTGCTTATAGCGTTTGTGCTAGCTTTTGCATGTCATCATAACAAAAATTCCTGTCATTTCCAACACTTTAAACAAAGATGACTCAATATTGGCAGTTTTTGAAAGGTTCTATTTTGTAATAATAAAAGCATGATTTTGAAAGCAGGCAGCCCACAGTTTGACTCTCAGCCCTACGAGTAGATATATGACCTTGTGCATGTTTCTTAATCTCTCTAAAATTTAATTTCATTACCTGAAAGAGATAAGATAAGACTGTCAAAACTTTCAAAACTGAGCAGTTTACTTTGGCAAGTGCAGTTTCCATTCTCATTGTAAACAAGTTTCTCTACCCACAATTAGTTATCTTTATTGTCTACCTCTGGCTGTCAGTGTGACTGGACACAATGCTCACATACCATGCAATTCAACCAAGGACTTCTTGTCCTAAAATCCCAACCCTTCCACCAGCCAGTGGCAGGTCATGATCATAACATTTTTGAGAGGAGGTCAGTATTCTGAGGTGCACTGAGCATATTCAGAAGAGAAGACATCTGGTCATCTCCTTCAGGGTTGCAAAGAGGTGTTATTTCCTCCTAGTGTCTGCTTAATGAGGTAAAAGAAGATGTCTGTTTTACCTGAAAAGGTAAATCAAAGCATAAAATATCCTGCTACAACCTGGTATAGTGTCACAAGTGACTTAATGGCTTGACGTTCAAGTAATCACTGACTGCATAAAGCTGTTTGAAATTGACTTCCTGGGACCTCTTTGTGCTGATTGGGGCTAGGCTGCAACTTTGGTAAGGTTCTGTCCACCTCTTGATTGACTCTGGTCCTCTAAAGTTTGCATCAGAGAACCTGGAGAATTTTCTCAAGGCCTCACTCCTTCCTCCCCAACCCCCTTCACCATTGTAGGAGGCTAAGTCTTATTTTTGGTCTCATGAAGCTATTGAAAACTCCTTTCTGCTTTCCAGAAGGTTTTTACTTAGGATTTTAGGATCTCACCCCACTCAACCTACCGGTATGGCCAATGATAATAGGTTGCTTGATTAAAATTTCCATTAGGGGTTCTCCCTGTTCGTGTAGGGATCAAGTCTCAGCACTATCACACATCACCCCTGCTACCTGAGTGCAATCCCTGCCAGGGAGCTAACCCACATGGTGCAGCAGACCTCTCCTATCTCTCCTGCTGCTCCCTTTAGCAGTGTATTGCAGTAGAGCCTCCTGTTCGGCTCCCCACTCTGTCTCTGGTGATTCCTCTTAACCCCCGCACCTCTGGCCTACACCCTAGACCTAATATACATAAATAAATCAAAATAAATCTTAAAAAAAAAAAAGAATTTCCATCAGAACCTCTTCTCATTTTTAGTCCCCCTGACAGCAGCCCTTTGAGGGACAAAGCTCTGATTCTTACCCTGAAGTCTGTGCCTTTGCTTTATGGTAATGGCAGCTGCTGAGTCAAATTTACCCAATGTTTATGTTTCCCCTTAACTGTCTCTACTTCCTGTTGTCCCAACAGCTCTGTTCCTTCAAACATGTCATGCATTTTATGTATTTTTAATATGCATTTTACTGACTTTACTCATTATTCCCAGGGGAGACTGGTCTGTCATAAGCTACTTCTTCCAACCAAAAGATGTATAGTTTTAGTTCTTTCTTTTTGTTTAGACAACTAGTAACTTTCTACATGTCTAATTCTGAAAATTGATTCTGTGTCTTGGTAATCTGTGGAAATATTTGAGTCTTTGGGTCCATTATTTGGATCTTTTAATTTTTCCAAGCCAAGTAATAAAATCTTTGGATTCCCATTCTTATATTTCCAATTTTTCTTGATAATCTTTACACTCCTCCCCACACACTCCTTGCAATATATACATGGTGATCTCTCTATCTCTCTCTTTATGTGTATCCTTGTGATATATACATGGTGATTTCTCTCTCTCTCTCTCTCTCTCTCTCTCTCTCTCTCTTTATATGTGTGTTTGTGTGTGTTTAAAATCTTCAACATAGCATTTCATAATACAATTGTACTCCAATTCTTTTGACACTTTCTTGATTGCAAGCAGGGTGAATTCATTTAAAATATTAGTTTAGTATTATAGGCAATGATAAAGTGAAGAATCTTGAAGGATTGATAGTGTGCTTAAGATTTTTATAAATATTCTAGATTACATTCCACCATACTAAAAAATAATAATAAAGCATCTTTTCAAATCAATCCCATGATGATAATAGCAACAACAATAGAAGAGAATGAGGTCTCTAAGAGGTCTAAGTACATTTTCTGATTTTCTCTCATGAGAAACAGATAGCACCAACTATTGAATAAACACCAAACAGGGGTTCTTGTACTTATAAAAAAGGTTCGTTGGGTAGGGAATCAAACCCAGATTGTGTAGAAATATTTGGCTGGCAATGTGAAATGAGTTATTTAATTGTCATAGTTTAAGGAACTGTGGTGGTTTTGTATCTTAGCAGATGATGCGGTGTATCATAGCAGGTTATAATTTGCTGGAGCAGAGAGATCTGGTTTACATATGTATAACATTTTCTAAAAGTTTTTGCTTTATAGTTACTTTGAATTGTATTCTACCAAAAAATATCACTTAAATGGGTCTGATAAAGATAACTAATGTTCTGATAGCTTCAATGTGATTTGTTCTTTGCCATGTATTAAAAGAGTCACCTTATTTATTGACAGTTATAGAAAATGAATGAAATATCACTGAAAGTAAATGAGGGGGAGGGAGAGACTTGGCTGTATTTGTATAGTACTTGAATTGAGAGTTAGTTTGCAGATGAGACTGGAAATCCTTTTTACATTGTAATAATGAAGATGTACTTCTCTGTCCAACATTGGTATATGTCTAAAATTCCTTGGACTTGTAGTTTGTGAAGACACAGCGTTAAAAAATTGATATAAGAAGTCCCCATGGCTACATATCTACAGAAACCCATTCCTTAGCATTCTATGTAGAAAATTCTCTTAGATATTTCATTTGCCATCTCCTTCCCCACAAGGTTACAAAATTGATCATCATGTCTTTAAAAAAATGAATTTTCTCTGAAAGTATTCATTAGTAGGATGTTACAAAATAGAAAAACATTAATGGGAATCTCATTAATAGGACACTATAAGATATCATGGAAAATGTCAACATTACCTTCTTGTGAAAAAAGCTGTGCATGATTATAAATGTGTCTTTCTGCACTAGCAAAATATTTTAAGGAGTTAAAAAAGTCACATTGTAACCTATTTTCCTTCTTTCAGCCATTATTTCTTCAGGTCACTTGTTTTCACAGGAGCTATTTTTTTGGTGAGGAAATGGTTACATTGATACAAATATATTGATTGACTCTATACCAAAAACTTGAATAATTTTACTTCAATTTTTTTCATTTTGAAGGTACTTTTCCCTTGAAGATATTTCAGCATAAATATTGTAAAAAGTTTTTAGATATAACAAAAAACAATGTATTTGGGTTTTAACACTGGTAATTATATAAACATTTAAAACTGAGAAATAAATTGAAATAAGAAAAAGAAGAAAATGGAAGAAAATATAACAAGAATATGTGGGGTCAAAATGACAGGCTGAAAAAGTCCTGGAACTAATATGAAATTTGTTGGAAAGAAAAGTTGGAAAACATAAAGTTATTATACAAGAGTCAATTATCTTCTTATATTCCAACAATGAACACCTGGAATTCAGATTAAATACATAATACCATTTATGCTAGTACCCTCCAAAATAAAATACTATATGTAAAGATCTAACAAAATATATGTGGGTAACTAAAATAATTCTGATTAAAGAAATTAAAGAAGAGTTAAGTGAATGGAGAGATACTCCATGTTCATAGATAGGAAGACTCAATATTGTCAAGATGTCAGTCTCCCCAACTTTATCTAGAGATTCAATGAAATCCCAATTTTAAAAAATCCATAAAAATATCTTAAGCATTTTGAAAAATTAATTCTAAAATTTATATGGTGAGGTAAAATCCCTCAAATAGCCAACACTACATTGGAGGAACAGAACAAAATGCAGGATTTCAAGATTTAGTTACTGTAAAGCTACAATAATATAGAAAGTGTAATGGATAGGTATGTAGATCAATGGAGAAGAATAGATAACTGAAGAATAGAAATAGACCCACAAAATTATAGACAATTGTTCTTTGACAAAGAAGTAGGGCCTCCCTGGTAGCGCAACGGGTTAAGCACAGCACTATGAAGCTATCCAGAGCCACTGCATCACTCAGCCAGGGAGATTCCCACATGGCGCAGCAGAACTCTCCTGCCTCGCCCACTGCTCCCCTCAGCAGTGTTCTTTAGTTGATCTGCCTGTTCTGCTCCCCACTCTGTCTCTGGTGAATCCTCTCACCACCCCACACCTCAGGCCTACACCCCAGCTTGTATGCATAAATAAATAAATCTTTTAAAAAATTGTATCATTCTTTAAAAAAAAAATTCATCATCAAAAACACATTTTTAAAAAAAAGAAGTAAAAATCATGAGGAAAGATAGTCTTTTCAGCAAATGGTGTTGAAACAACTAACATTTACATGCAAAAATATGAACTTAGACATAGATCTTTAACCTGTCACAAAAATTAACTCAAAATGAGTCATAAACCTAAATGTCAAACACAAAACTGTAAAACTCCTTAAAGATAACACATGAAAATATAGATGACTTTGTGTTTGGTGATACCTTCCTATATGCATACAACACCAAACAAACATTCTGTGAAAAAATGATTAATAAAACGAACTAAATTGTAATTAAATTCTGTTCTGCAAAACACTATCAAGAGACTTAACAAAACAAACAGCCCAATTGAGAAAATGGGGCAAGGATCTTAATAGATACTCACCACAGAAGATATACAGATGACAAATAAGCATATGAAAAAATGCCCCATGTCATATGTCAACAGGGAAATACAAATTAAAACAATAATGAGATACTACCTATGAGGATGGGCAAAATTCAAAAATTGATACCACCAAATACTGCAAAACAATAGGAATTCTCATTCATTGCTGGAAGTAATCAAAATTATTCAGTCACTTTGGAATATAATTTGGAAGTTTATTACAAAAATAAACATAGTATTTGAAAACTTATACCCACAGAAAAACCTGCATATGGATGTTTACAACCTAATTTATGGTAGTTACATCTTGGAAGCCTTGGAGAAATAAACTATGGACCATTTGAGCAATGGGATATTATTCAGTATTAAAATGAGCTACTAAGAAAAGACATGGAGGAACTTCACGTATAAATAAATAAGTATATTTTATATAGATATATATATGAATACAAAGATCTCTCTATATGTACTACTATGCACACACACATAATTGGTATTTATTATGTCTTGGGAAGCAGAATGTCACTCTAGATTTTACTAAAAATCATACACATAGAGTAAAAAGCAAGATCTTTGAATTCTATGCCCTCTCAGAACATGAATATTATAAATAATGTCTAATGAACCCTATATTTTTCTAAACTAAGTGTAAATGCGCATTTCTAAGTGAAAGAAGATTACAATCTGAAAAAGCAATATATTCTATCATTCCAAATATATGACATAATGGAAAAAACAAAACTATGAAATAAATAAAAAGCCAGTGGTTGCTAGTTGTTCATGTGGTGAAAAAAAAATGAGTGAGCAGAGCACCAGAGGATGTTGAAGGCAGTGAAAATGCTTTGTATGTTTTTATAATGATGACCATATATCATTACACATTTGTTCAAATTCATAGAATGTACACATGAAGAATTAACCTTAAGTAAACAATGGACTGCAGATAATTTTGTGTCAGTGTTGATTCATTGGTAAAAAATATACCAGGGATACTGAGAATGGTGGAGGATAGTCATGTGTTCGGATAAGGGGTATATGTGAAAACTCTGTGCCTTTCAAATTTGTTATCTTAAAATTTCTCTAAATATATATATCTTTAAAATTAGCAGGTTAAGAATATCTGTGTTTCTCTGTCCTTAAGCCACCAATAGAATCATTAAAAAATTGAATCAACGTCTTGGGGTGAATGTGATAAATGGTAGGTTATAAATTTCTAGACAGTGGAGGGAATGGAAGCTTGCTGGCTAAAACAAAACAGAGAAACAATAGCCAAGAACACATGGGGTAGAGATTTAAAAAAAAGAGAGTGAAATCTGCTCAGTGAAACTATGAAAAGCACAGTCTTGGAGTGGAGATAAATACCAGGAGACATGAAAGTGTTTGTGTTCCCTTGGCTACCATATTACTCTGAAATTAAGTAACTGGAAAACTCTATTATTTTACTCAATTTAATGACCAGCCTTGAGAAGATTAAGGCAACAAAAGTCAGTATAGGAACCTCACATAAGTTCTCCTCATTCTAACCCTCAGTGTCTACAGCATGAAGACAAACTCTACCCAGGTATATAGAGCTTCAGGCTGGCTTCTTAGGGGAATTTCTCCTCAGAAGAGTAGAAATACAAGGAAGACAACAGAGGGAAGCACACCAGTGCTTAGGAAAACTCCCAGTTCTTAAATATATATAGACAATTAAATAATACTGGACATAAGAAAATCACAAGCATTAAAGAGAAAGGAAGAGCGTTACAAAGAAAACTAGTCAACCCAGGAACAAATAGAAATTTAAGAAACAGACGGTTCTTTAAAAAATTGTAACTATTATTTTTTTATGTTTATCAAATTGTATTAGTATTTTTCAGTATTATATTTTATTTTATTTTTTTAATATATATTTTTATTGTTATTTATGTCATTTACATTTTGTGTTCCCCTTGGGTAGCCCACCACCAATTCACCCGTGATCCATCTCCATGGTCCCTTGTGTTCTTTTCTATTCCATTTTGTGCGATTTTCCTTCCCTCCCCCCACCTCCCCCCCCCCCCCCGCTGATTGTCTCTCTCCTATTTGGTTTCCTTATAGTCCTGTTATAAGTGAAACCATTT
>PVIJ01019251.1:0-24036 GCA_004024925.1 Scalopus aquaticus
GAGGGGAGAGGGGATCTGGTGGTTCTTTCTTCTCCTTGATCAGTCTTTTTAGCTTCTTTCCAAGTTCTACTCACCCGTGAGGGTGTTAGATTTATGTAGCGTTTCTGGATCTTCTCTGGGTTTGGCTGATGTCTCTTTATAGGCGGCTTGTCTTTTGGGAGAGTTGATACTAGCGTCCCTTCACCGCCATGTTGATCGGAAGTTGACTGGTATTAATAATTTTTAAAGTAGCCTTCACTCCGTAGTGAAGTATGTGCACCAGAATGTGACATTAATAGAAAATCAGTGTTGTAGCTAGCAATCAACACTGAATGAGTATTCCTTTAATGATTTCATCTAACATCACCCTATTGACCCAGGTCTTTCTTTTCATGTATCCCTGCATCATTGACTCTGAAAATCCCTTAGGTCTGTCTGCATCCCAGCATCCCCTCCATGGAGGCCCATTTGCAGTTACTTACACTTGCTATTTTTTATCAGACTTCTCTGAGGGTCACCCGGTCTGAGGGTCACCCAGTCTCAGTGATGGGTCAACTCATGGACTTTTTAATGACACACTTCTGTGGGCTGTGTACTCACAACCCAACAGCCCTAACAAGCACCAACACAGACCATGAGCAAATGCTGGAAAAATCGCTTTGGGACAACAGGGAGCCATCCTGGGCATCCTCGCAGCAACCCCACTTCCTCATCCCAGTAGAGACCCCTAGAGAGTGAAAGGGCTCTCCATATAAAGGAGGGACAGCTCACCTCTCTGATCTCAGACTAGGTATAGAGAGGACTCTATATCCAAGAAGACTCTTAGGGTCTCTCCCCTTCCTCCCAGAAGCCCTGGGTGAGACCCATGCACCTCAGGAGATGGAGACCCCACACACAGCATCTCCCATAGGCATAAAGCTTCAGTTCCTGGAAACTCTCTCCCCACCCTGATTTCACTGTAACTGTTTAGAAAAGGAAGGAAAACAAACAAAAACGAAAGGAGAACCTGATGATGATACACTGTGAGATAAATGAACTTGCAACTATAGCACCTTCCAAGGACTGGTTTAATTAAAAATGAAACAACCTCTTTTTTAACTCACTCCTGACCATTAATTATCTCATTTCAGATAGAGTATGCAACACTAGATTCCATTCCATGTTCAGAATCAAATCCATCCCCCTGCCTCGCCTCTGTGCCCGGTGGGGCTGTCTTCACTCGGAGGAGGTGCATGTATGTGCTTACCCTTGCCTTGTTACTAAGTGTGGTGCTTAATGAAAAATATTACTCCAGAGTCCTGGTGGGTTGGAGAAGCCTAGAGGGATTACCCCAAGAGGAATCCAAAGTGCAGCCCAGCTCCGAGGGCAGTCTTGTTTTTATATCAAATCAAGCAGAAGATAAAAAGAGATCAAAAAAGCAAGCAAGCAAATGGGGAATGCACAAGTATGTGGGGGACATGTAACCATCTGACCCCAGCCAAAGCTGGGGAACCAGGGAGAGAGTCAAGGGAAGCTTCAGTCAAGAAACATCTATTGCTGTTTTCGGCACATGCTGTTTTCAGCACATGCTGTTTTCAGCATGTAGAGATCCTCACACCAGGACTTTTGAGAAGTTCTTTATCTCAAACTTTCCCTGTTCATACTCTGAGTGAAAGGCACAGAATAATCGAGGCAAAAACATAGACTAGTTAAGGCACAAAATAACGCAAGCTCCCACAAATCCTCACGCTTTCCTGGGCGCCACTATCTCCCTTCTTTCCTGTGATGCTCAGAGCCACACTGTGAGAGGCCCTGACCCACTTCCCAAACTCCTTTCTTCTCACCACCATTTCTGATGAGTTCTACCCAGAATCCCTCTTGTCTGAATGCTCAGCACACTTATACTTGGACCTTTGCTCAGAGGTTCGCGCCACTGGAAATGCCCCTATGGAGCGGTGGCCATTTAAATTGCTTGTTGTTAAAGTCCCAAAAATGCAGTGTTCTCCTCCACTGCATGTCGCTTGACTTCCCAGCAGTGTATCTGCTGCATTTCCCCCTGCAGCTGGGTGTCTTGTGGCATGCATCCCGTGCCTGCATGGACACCATCTGTGCCTCACTGAAGGCAGAGCTCCCTTCTCACTTATCCCTGTGCCTAGTGTGTTTCCCACCTTTAAGTTTTCCATTAAATATTGTGAATGAAGTATTCATGCATTTCCAGTCATAAACAGCTGCCATCTCCTAACTCAAGAAATGGTTCACATATTTTAGTTTAACCATTGGGGGTGGGGGGTGGGTTGTGATACAACATATTTCACTTTATTGCTAATACTGAATCACTAGGGTGATGTTTAAAAGCAAGGAAAGCTTTTGTTAATTTTTGCATGATTTTTTTTATTCACAAAATAACGTTCTAACACTGAAAATGTGCATGTAATGTAAGCATATGGTAAATGCATCCACGAACAAATTTTTACAGCCCCCAAGGGCATTGTGATGCATTTAAGCTGAAATGATGACTTCTAAAATACTGAGACAATGATGCACCATAGTTTTATAGTTCATTTAATTTAGTAAAATGAGACTTAAAAATCACCCTCAGGTTAATTTTGAACAAAGGTCAAACTAAATCTTTTCATAATAATAAAAAGATAATTTGGTCGGAACAGCCATCCCTTTTGTGAATCATACTGAAATTGTAAGCATTAATGGGTTTGAGCATTGCACCTGTGCACCTGGAGAATTTTTATTGCATATCCTCCTGTGCATGACTGAATATCTCGGATATCTCTTAATTCATTTTTTGAAAGTTGTTTAACGTTTTAAAAAACTGCAGCAAAATTATGGACTGCTGTACAAGTTCCCCAATCCATTGCATTTTTCACAATTGGGGTTTAGTAGTCTTAAAATATGATTAATGAGCACAGGGTCTAATGTGGAAAGAATGTGAGCTATGGTGAACCACTGTTCAAGAAGTAGGCTCTGTGATATCTTATTAGATATCCAGAAACCAGCAAAACCTTCTGGAAAGACTGCAGAAAATTGTCTAGTTTTCCCAAACTACATATATTTGAAATTAAAATTTTGTTTACTGCCAATATCATTGTGTTGAAATTGGGGGAGTCAGTTTCCTTTGTGGAGTCTAAGGATCATTCCAAAGTGACTTCAGAAGTCACGTGGGGAGACAGCTATGAAATGAAAGGGTTTGCTATGCTCACAGGTCCAAGGGAGAGGCAGGCCATGCATATATGAATCCAGCACATGGGAACCCCTAGGGAGCTGCCCCACCCAGCCGGAGATGCTGAGAAAAAATGAAGACGCTTGCCGGGACCACTTACTATGGATCTGGGTAGAACACAAAACAAAGACTGGATGGGATTTCATTGGTGTGTTTGAAGGTCATTAGGTCACAGAACAGGTCAAGAAAATGAATGACCAGCCTGACCACACATGTGCATCCTGCCACCTGGGGTTGGAGCTCACAACTTGTTTTAAAAATTTGGATGATGTATGTCCAAGATACAGAAACTAAAGGTCAGATAAAATCAAACTAATCGCAAACCCTAGAAATCTGACTATAAAACTGAGGCTACCAGAGGGGCAGGGGAGAGGAGAGAACAAGGGGGGAGAACCACAGTGGCCTTTGGTGGAAGAGTGCCCGTGCTTTGGAGGTGCATGTGGTGTGTTAACACCTGAAGTGAAGATCCCCTGCCTATAAAATACAAACAGCATCATAAACCAGTATTACCTCAATTAAAAAAAAAATGCAGTCCCATCATTACTTTTTTTTTCTCATTTTCAACCTTATTTTATCAAACTTTGGTAAAGAAAAGGGCTTGCTATTAGTTAGCAGGCTCAGTGCTGAAGTTCTCAGGATGCCCGTGGGTTCTGGGGCACCCAGCTCTGGGTACTTTTCAGACCCCTCGGAACACCTCGTTTTTCTGGTTTTGTTAATTCTGGATTTTATTTCTCTTTTGTTTCATTCCACAAATTACTGACAGTGAAACTTGTGTCATTTTTAATAGTGTATAGACACTACTGTGTGTCCCCTTTGAGGAGGAGGACAGTCAACACAACCACTGTCACCTCTCCTCTACACAGAAAAGTGGAAGTTCAAAGAGATGAGGAGATGGACACACAGTTGGAATTATGATGGACAGGAAATCTGGATTATATATTCAGTCTCAAAAAGATCATTATTTTTTCCACATATCTGTCACTGCCCAGTAAGTTAATAAGTATACCAGCTATGGGCAGAAGGCCTTTCGGACCTAGTTCTGGGTGTCCATTACTATCTCCTGGGATGTCCCCAAGGGACGAATGTATCCACTGCCCTTGATCTTCCCTGTGACTCTCTGAGCCCAGCAGGATTGTCGGCTGCCCGTGTGGTCCCCAGTCTCTCCTCACGGTCCAACTTAGAATACAGAATACACATGCCTGGAATTGCTGATGGCAAGGAGGACGGAGGCGGGCAGTGACAGGACAGGTAGAGCCCACATAGGGGAAGCCAAGGATGTGGACTGCTCCCCTGGGCTTAACTGAGCCTTCGAGAAGTAGGCATTGAAAGAAACATGCCATCCTTACCTTAGGACACTGAGGTCATTGTCAGTACATCGCATTTTGAGAAACATAGTATAAGAAGCTTCTCGGAAGCATGAGAGCAGGGGAATTACATCTTCTAATATTTTTACAGTATTTGAAGTGGGTTTTAGAAATGCAAAAAATAGTCAAAGTATTTTCCTTAAAATCACCTCTTAAGCAGCTATAAAAATTTTAAGAAAAATAGTCCATGACAGAAATATAATGGAGATTTCACACATTCATGAATTTATCTGACTCCTAACAAGCCCAACTTGTGAAGTATAGAGCATTTTATATGTTAGAAGTGTAATTATAAATCGTTAAAATACCCACTTGATCATGTTACAGTACATTTTTATTGCTTTGCTTGAATGCTTGTTTAAGATTTTTCTCTGAAATGTACTTAGAGCAGAGACAGTTACACAATAAAAGTGAGAAATTGTGAGACTATAACACTATCTTAGAAATAGTCTGTGTAGAAACCACTTACCCTGGTGCAGGCTTTCCACATGTTTTATGTTCTGTCCACAGAATCAATCCAAGGCAAAACCGTGAGGCGGTCAAAGAAAGTGTTATGTCATTTCCCTCTTATTGTTCAGAGATTAGCATTTCCCCTTCACCGCAGGTGCCAGTTGCTCTCAGGTAAAAATAAAGATGGCTGAAGTGCTAACTTTCCTAGGACAG
Source organism: Scalopus aquaticus (assembly GCA_004024925.1). Taxonomy (NCBI): domain Eukaryota; kingdom Metazoa; phylum Chordata; class Mammalia; order Eulipotyphla; family Talpidae; genus Scalopus; species Scalopus aquaticus. The sequence continues at coordinate 5,221 of PVIJ01019251.1, forward strand.
CCACCAACCACCTGTGACATTATCATCTGCAAAGGTGCCTGCCCCAAACTGGGTGCATAAATACCATTGGGTGAATAGATAGACCCGAGACTGAGGCAAAAGAATGCCACAGAAGAGAGTTCCATCTTAGAAAGAGGTCTCTTAAGGTTAGAAAACTTTTGAGAACCACAGTAAGTCAATATTTGAATGCCATGGTGACCCCTCAGATATTATGGGGAGAGATAGGCATATTTTGAGAGAGTGATCATTTCTAGTATATTTAAAATCATAGCTGGGACATAGTTTACCCAGTGATTAAAAATAAATGTTGTTCATTGTCCTCTTTTAGGGTTCATCTTCTGTAATCCTTTGTTCATCTGGATAAGTCTATAGACAAGATATTTTAGGCTAAAGTCATTACTTCTGCTATCTTGCTCATCATTTTCATGAATGAGCTAAATCCTTGCTTTTACTTATTTGTTAAGAATATCATATTAATTACATAATATTAAATATTACACCAGTCACATTAAGTATATTAATTATATCACAGAGTATTATCTTACATTGTATTTGCATTTTCCAAATTTTTATAGCTTAGTTTTGGGATAAAACATGGGAAGCGCTACCATACTAAATTGGAAAGATTTTCCAAAACTTCAGTCTAATAATCTGGGAGAAAAGTAATAAGTAGCTGTTCTGCTTTGCAAGCCAGGGGACATCAACAAATTTTCTAGCATTTCATCCTGTTAGAGCAGGTTTAAGTGGCAGTGATCGTGTCATTTAGGCAATTGATTGAGGTGATTTGTATGGTCTGTGGCTCTGGCATCATTTGTTGGAAGCACTCCACAGACACAAAACATCATCATCGTTATTTTATATTAATAATTTAATAATGAATTTTCTCCTCTCTTGTACTTCCTTCTCAGATACTTCTAAACTGGTATAGAAATTTTCAGTGAATGTAAGTTTCACTAAATTTTGGAAACCAATGATCTTTTGTTGCTTAACAGTATGAAAAACTTTCAGGCAAAAACAACTCCTAAGAAACTACACTTCAGAATTCCTTAAATAAGGCAATCTCCATCTCTCCCATAAGTACCAAGATGTTGATGTTTATTGTAGCGTGGTTTATAATAGCAAAAGACTGACAACTACCCAGAAATTTTCAATATGTAGTGGTTAGATAATGTTTAGTTCATACTTAGTCTTTGCATATTTTATCAGAATATACTGATGTCTATCAAATAAGAGCTGACACTTTTCACTCCCACTGAGTGCTAGACATTTTGCTCAAAGTGTTCTTCTAAGGTGAGTACTGTAAACATTTTACAGAAGAGGAAACCGAGGCATATATGGACTAAGGAAACTGTCTCACTTTTTGTGTTTCACATTGAGGCAAACACATTTATTGAATAACATGAAGGGGGCTGGATTAGAGTTCTGAGATTTCCTGAAGGTTCATATCTTGAATGATTAAAAGTATGGACTTCAGCTGTGACACTGTCCAATGGTCATCTAGGTCAGATGACAGAGTCCTTCTGAGTCTGTTTCCTAATCTGAAAAGGTAAAGTGGAGGCACCAAAAGTCAGTGATGAGGCACTTACTGAGTAGATCTGAGTGTGAGGAACAACTGGGGACCCCAGAGTTGGTATGAAGATTATTTTAAGCGGAAGACATTTGATAATCAAGTGATGCAGAAAAAGAAAAAAGCTCTCTCAGAACTTCCTTTATGAGTAAAAGCAGAAACTTATGAGAAATAAAGCTAATACAAATTCCCTCTTCAGGGTACCTCTACTCCCAGGAAAGAGCCCAGAATAAACATACCATGAACTCCACAACAAGGAAAAAAACACTGTCACCTGCATGAACAAATGATCACAAAATCTCTCTCCCTTTTGTGCTCCTGAAATCCCATTTGTCTTTCTTAAAGAAGCAATGTCTTCACATTGAAGCCCTCTCTCCCATTTCCTTTTTCCTTAATGTTAGGTCTCTTAGCTTCTAATTTAACCATAGAGGGAAGTAGCTGTTAGTTTCCATCTCTATAGATACATTTTTTTTTTCTGTTAATATGTCTTTTTGTCACATTGTGCTACTGTCCACACTATTGGCTTTATTTTACAATACTCCCCCCTTTAAAGAGACTGTCTCCAAATATAAGCATATTCTGATGTTAGGTTTCAACATTTGGATTATGTGGGTGGAATATAATCTCGCTCATAAGAGTAAGTGGAGTGAAGCATTTTAATATTGACAGAATTAAATAACTAAACAAATACTGGTATCACTTCAGGTCACTTCCACTTTTTAGTAAGACTAAATTTTTAACATATACAGGAACTGATGGAATAATGTTATTTTTCTGACAGGCTGAATTTAAAAGAATGTCCTCAAAACTGTCTAGATTCACAGTTGAATGCTTATTTAAATCTTTTAATTTAATCAACTTATTTGATTCCTTGAAGTTACTCAGAGAATGTGCACAGTATTAAACACTCAGTTGAAGCATTTCTCATAACACAAGCAGCCCTTCATTTTATTCTTTTGAGCCACCCTTCAAATATTGGAAGCTAAATCATTTTTCAAAAAATGAATTTGTGCCCATTGATCAAATTACATGTACTTTTAGTTGCAGTGTTTTAGCATAATTTTCAATTATCATACATTGATTTTTAAATAGGGTTTGATGTTATTGGCAATATTTTCCCTGGCTTTTTCTCTATTTTTCAATCTCTTTGCCAAGAAAAATTTTGTTTCCAAATGACTTGTAGAATATATTTGTCTCAGTCTCTTAGGAAGATTAAAGGGATGTATTGAGAAACTGAGCTGTGGTTTACCTGCAGAATAAGAGAAGTTATCGTCTTCCCAGGCTTACCATTTCAAGTAGAAGATAAAAGCCTACAACTTCACAATTTGCTTAAAAATATTCAATTTCAACAGTTCTTTAATAATGCGTATATTGAAATTATTTACACAACAAAGATGATCAAAACATGTCGATGGAAGGCAGCACGGAGAGCCCTGTGTCCAATATCCAAGTCACCGGGATTTTGGTTTATCCAGGGCCGGGCACCATGGACTCCAGATGGTATTGCTCTCACAGCTACGGGCAAGTTTCCTCCTCAAGAGATGGTTGTGCAGCAAACTGAAACTGAAAAGTGCATTCTAGGTGTGAACTTTTCCCGTAGCTACTTTTCCTATAGCTACAACATGAGATTTTCATGGAGGAATATATCATGTAAATACCCAGAAATCAACTGTAAGTGTACTTCAGGTACATGTTTGTTTGTTTTAAGCAACTAAGAGGAGTGATCAGTCATTATATATTTTCTGGAGCATGTTGAAGTAAACATATTTTCACATGTGAAAACTTTAGTTTACCTTGCACACAACACTCCATCCGAATCAACAGATATCAAAAGGTAAACACCTTCTTCCAGGACATGTATTTGGCATCTCAATCTAACTTACTGAATTTTGAATTCTCTTAATAAATCTAAAATAAAAGTGGGGTACTTTTCTTATTTTATTCTGGTATAAATGTTATGCATGAATATTTGCAGCTCAATAGAGTATCTAAAAATAATTTATATCAATAGTGTTTCATTTAAAGCAACTCACTACAATTTGTTACATGGCTTTGTTATAAAAAGTAATTTTAGTGAACTCTCCATGGTCTATTAGTCTCTGGAAATAACAGAGACCAAATATTATTATTTTCAATAACGATTACTATTATTTCCACATGGCTAATGAAAAAGCAGAGACTTGAGGAGAGTAAGTGTCTCATTCATGATTGTCATAACCCAGCAGTCAGCTCAGTGGCTTTAAAAATACAATTAGTAATGTGCTTGAATACAAAATTCTGACATCATGGGACACACAGAAAAGGCTTAGTATTTTTTTAAATTATTATTTAAAGCATTTAAACTCATTTCTGTAAGCAGTGTCACTGACAGTTTGAAATAAAATGTTTTAAAGACAGATATTTCAGACCTAAAAATGACAACTACCTAACATTTCTTGGGGGTCATTAATAGGTTTCAGCACGGAATTGTGTGGTCTAACGGACATTATACCAGAGGACACAGGTCTGAATGATCCTCATAACCGATCCTTTCTCAGGGTTATTTAGATTCCACTGATGTGATTGCTAAACAAACTGAATGGACACTTGGCACCTTTCCAGCAGTGCCATTAATTTCTAAATCAATTATTTTTGAAACACATTTATAGCATGTGAGTGGCCCTCAAGCCAGTTTCCAGTCTCTTACACAGATAACTGAAGAGCTCACTTATGGAAACTGAAAAAATTGTCAAACTGTTTATTTTGGGTATTGGATAAAACATTCAATGGTGAAGTCATTAGGCTATTGAATATTGATTCCACATCCAACTAGAGTGTTTCTGGTGGTCAATAGGGGAGACTTTTGTTAATTTGCTTTTTAATTCTATGATGGTTAACACAGGAAAACAATAACAAAAATGTCTAGAGACTCTCAGTGAAGTCTGTAGTTTTGTGAATAGAATTGTGTTACTATTAATTTCCTCATTTTGACGAATGTATGACAGTAAGGTAAGATGTTCTCATTAGAGGAAGCTCAGTGATGGCATACAGAAGTCTGTACTATCACAGCATCTCATTTATAAATCTAAGATTATTTTAATAAAAATGTATAAAATGACTCAAAATGTCTTTTTGATTCCACTTAGAATTATCATAAACAGAGAGACAGAAAGTAGAGTGGCTGTCGCCAGGACTTGGAGACAGGTGGATTTAGGTGTTCAGTGGAAACAGAATTTCTGGTCGATGGAAAAGCTCTGGAGATTGATGGTGGTAATGGTTGTACAGTAGTGTAAATGTACTGACTGCTAATGCACTAGTGCTTATAAATGGTTAAAATGATAAATTTTTGTTATTCATACTTTAATATTTTTGTTCAATTTCATTGAAAAATATTGCTGATAGTCTGATTGACTTAATGCCATTTTAAGCAGGATAGTCATTTTATTTATATAGATTCTCCCCATCCGTGGCATGAACATCTTGTAGTTCTCATTGTATAGGTCTTTTACTTCCTTAGTTAGGTGAATTCTGAGTTATTTAATTGTTTTGAAGCTATTACATATAGAGTTATTTTTTTTAATTCCTTCTGCTTCATTTTTGTTGTTTGTATATTGAAAAAAAGCTACAGATTGTATTTCAGTTTTGTAATGTGTTACTTTGCTGTAATCACTTATTGGTTCTAGTGATTTTTTGACTGAGTTTTTAGGATTTTTCTCTCTATATATAATATCGTATCATTTGCCAATAGTGATCTATTCACTTTTCTGACTTGACTCCCATTTATTTACTGTTTTTATCTGATATCTCTGGTCAAAAACTCTAATAATAAGTTAAACAAATGGTGATAATGGACATCCTTTTCTTCTTCCTGATCTTAAAGGAAAATATTTCAGCTTTTCACCATGAATTGTTATGTTTACTGTTGATTTGTTATATATGACTGTTATTATATTGAGATACCTACCTTCTGTTCCCATCTTGTTTAGAGTTTTTGTCCTAAATGTGTGCTGAATCTTTCTTATCAAATGCCTTTTCTGTATCAATTAATATTCTCATATGATTTTTTACCTTTTATTAATATAATGTATTACATTAATTGATTTAATGCATATTAAACCATCCTTCCATCCCTGGGATCAGTCTCACTTGATCATGGTGTGTAATCTTTGTGATATAATGTTGAATTCATTTGCTAGTATTTTGTTGAAGATAGGCATTCATGAGGGATTTTGGTTTATCATTTTCTTGTGCTGTCTTTGTCTGGTTTTGGTACTGGGGTAATGCTGGCATCACAAAGTACACTAGGAAGCATGCCTTTTTGTATTTTTAAAAGTAATTTGAGCATGAGGTGCATTAGTTCTCTTTAAAGATTTGATAAAATTCAGTCATCTAGTCCTGGGCTTTTGTTTTTCAGAAGATGTTTTTACTACTTTTTCAATTTCGATGCTTGTGGTCAGTTTGTTCAATTCATCTGTTTCTTCCTTGATTAGTCTTGGTAGACTGTTGATCTAGAAATTTGTTCATTTCTTCAGTGTTATTGAATTTATTGGCATATAGTTGTACATAGTAATTTCTGAAGATCTTTTCTATTTTTTGTGCTATGTGTGGGAATTTCTTCTCCTTCATTTGTGATTTTTTTTGGTGATTTTTGCTCTTTTTGTTGTTGTTAGTCTAGCTAGTGATTATCTATTTTGGTTATCATCTTCAAGTACTATCTCTTAGTTTCATTAATTTCATATACAGGCTTTTTCATCTTTATTTCATTTATTACCACTCTTAGTTTTGTTTTATCATCCTAACTTTAGGTCTTCCTTGAAGTTCTTCTTTTTCAAGTTGTGTTAGGTGTAATATTACACTTTTGCTACATCCTATAGATTCTGGTAACATGTATTATTTTTGTTCACCTCACGTTATTTTTTTTTAATTTCTGTTTTGATTTCCTTTTTTATCCAATAGCTATCGAGCAATATGTTGTTTAGTCTCCATGTGTTCATAGTTGTTGTGTTTTTTCTTTATAGTTGAATTCTAACTTTAAGGAACTATGGTCAGAGAGAATTTTAGGTATAAGTCCAGTCTTCGTAGTTTTATTCATAATCATGTCCTAAGATATGTCTGGCCTTGAACATGTTTTATGTACACTTGGAAAAAAATGTATCTGAAGTGATTTTTGAATGGAATGGTCAGTATCTGCTAAGCCTATTTTGTCTAGCTCTTCACTTAAGGTTATAGCTTCCTTACTTATTCTTTGACTTGCTGATCTGTCTGTTGCTTTAAGTGGGGTTTTAAGTTCCCCTAATGGTCTTGTGTTGTTATCAATATCTCTCTTAGGTTCTCAGTTGTTATCAATATCTCTCTTAGGTTCTCAGTTGTTATCAATATCTCTCTTAGGTTCTCAGTGTGTCTCAGTGCCCCATCTTCAGTGCATATATTTTGATGAGTGTTTTGATTCTCGGTGCATTAGACTCGATGTGGTGTCCATCTCTGTCTTGTTACCTTCCCTAGTTGGATGTATGTTTGTATATTTTATTAGATGCAGGCATAGCCATTCCTTTTTTTTTTTTTTGGTAGCCATTTGCTTCTATAACTATCTTCCAGCCTTTAATTCTAAGTCTATAGTTTTTACTTGTCTTTGTTGGTAATACGATTTTTTGTAAACAACAGATGGTTGGCTTTGTTTTGAAATCTTTTGACTGATGAATTCAGAACTTGCACATGTAAGGTGATATTGAGACATAGAGTTCATTGCCATGTTATTCATTTATTTATTTTGATGCGGGTTTTTTGTTTGTTTGCTTGTCTTGAGATTTTTATTGTTTAAAGGTTTTCTGTTATAGTTTTTTAAGTTCCATTTCCACTGTCTTATGTGTTACTTCTATTAATTTTTGTTTGAGAATTGTGAAGAGCCATGTGTGTTACCCTGTTGGACAGTCTGCAGTGTGGTATCTGACTTGTTCTAATGAGCAGATCCTTACTCTTCTCCTCCCTCTTCTCCCTCTTCTCCCTCCTCCTTTTCCTCCTCCCTTTCTTCTTCTACCTTCCACTCCTTCTCCTAACCCTCCTCCTCTTCATCCTCCATATTAAGTGATTTAGGTGTCTGTGGCCTCAACAGTCATTGTTTTGTTGCTTTATACTAACACCTTTAGAATTTCTTAGTTGTGTGTATGGTGTTGACAATTTTTTTTTTTTTTTTTGGTTTTCAATGAAGCTGCTTACTCTTCCTTCTGTCTCGAATATTAATCTTGCTGGGACAGGATTCTGGACAGGAACCCTTTTTTTTTAAGTACTTCAAATATCTCCTTCCAGTCCCTTTATACTTACAGTGTTTCTAGTGGAAAGTCCTCTGACAGTTTTGATGGTGTTCCCGTGTGTTATTTTTTTCCTTGGTGTTCTTAATATTCTGACCTAGTGCTTGGTTTGCAACTGCTTTATTATAATGTGTCGTGGTGTGTGTCTGTCTGGTATCATATTGTTTGGAACTCTTCAGGCCTCTTGGATCACAATGTCTGGTTTGTTTCCCCGATTGTGATGATTTTCAGTAATTATCACTTTAAATAAATTGTTTATGACTTTTCATTTCTCTTCTCCTTCTGGGACCCCCATGATACCGACATTATTTCACTTCAAATTGCCCCAAAAGTTTCTGACACTGTCTTCATTCTTTTTCCTCCGTGTCGTTCTGTTTCATGTATTCTCTAACATTGTGTCTAGCTCATTAATTCTCTTCATGGCTTCTGTTTGTCTGATGTTGTATTTTTAAAAACAATCAGCTATGGTATTTCTTAGCTCCATTATTTCTAAATGCCACAGCCTCATAATTTCTTTGTCTTTATTCTGCTGTTGTTTTATACCCTCCATTGTTTTTTTGAGTTCCATGTGTTGTTAGAACTGTAACCTTTAACCCCTTCTGTCATGTTCTGCAGTCCTGCTGAATTGGAGCTCCTCTCAGGGATTTTTTTTTGCAATGGCATTTTTGGCATGTCTTCCTGGTTTTTAAATTTTTATGGGTTGTATTAGGGGTAGATTTCCAGGCTGTTGTCCTTTTACCTGTTGTAGTAATGTGAGTATTGCTACCTGTGAGGGGTTGCAGGTATAAAACAAGAATGGTATTTGGTACAACATCAAAGAATCCCCTCCATTAAACTCAGAAATTTGAGCTTCCTACTTTGCTGTGGGTGCCAAGTGTAGTGGGGGATCCACAGTGATACCCTCCTCTAGGCCAGCTCTTCAGTCAGCATCTTGTTGCCTTGCAATGTGGCAACATTGGGAGTGGCATGGGCTGGAGGAAAAACAACTCAAAGCCCAAGTAGAGAGAGAGAATAGAGGGGCTCACACTTCAGGGAGTGCAGCCCTGTTCCAAGGGCAGTTTCACATTTATTGGGGAGCAGGATCAGGGAAGGTGGGCAAGTATGTGGAGGAATGTCCACGATGGGGATACATATTGTGGACAAGAATTGGCACAATCTAAGGGGGAGTGAATAGGGGCTGTTGCTTGGGGGACTCTATTGTTTCCACTGATGAAAACATCCTCTCTCTAGTTCCTTTTTACAGTTACCTTTCTGTCAAGGTGGTCTAGCTGGTTATGCTAATCTGGCCATAACATCTGCCTGCTGTTTTCAGCAGATATTGGTTTCCTAGTATGTTCCTCATACCAAGACTTTTGTCCTGCTGAGAGGCCCTCTGCCTGACTATACATTTCAGCTTGACCGGCAGGAACTCTGGGTGCCAAACAATATCCTGAGAACAAGGTGGGCTGGAGAATCCACAGCATTCCTTATAGTATTATGTCCAGTTCCACTCTAGGCTATTTTCAAGCTCTAGATGCAGCACTGGGGACAGATTCTAATTTATTGGAATCATGGACTGGGAGTTGTTTACTTTTCTAGCACAGATCCTTATTCCAAAGTATTTGCTTCTATATTAACAGGTACTTGAACTGTACTTTGTTGAAGCATTCCTCTGTTTTTGTTTTAGCTTTGGAGTGGGGGTGGTAGGTGTTTTGATTATCTCAGAATGGGCTTCAAATAGTAGCCTGTCTATGAAGAGACCCAAGTATTCTGACTTGTTCTCCCTCCCAATTCATGCTCCATCTGTTCTGCCTTGAAAACCTCAGAACGCAATCCCTTCTCTATACCTCCATCCCAATAGTGTGTTCACTACCCTGGGTGTCACACACCCCCTTTCAATTCCAGTGTGCTACTGAGTCTCAGATACTGGCATTTATCTGAGTCAGCAGCTGTGTGGGGCTCCACACAGCAATTGCCCCTCCCTCTTGTGATTTGTACTTTCCCATTATCATAATAAACAAAGTTCACTTAAAGTTTCTCCTCTTTCCACCGGACCACTCCTCTTTAGTGTGTGCTATGGGCATCCATTTCTCCCTCAGGTATGTTGTGGCTTTGTTTTATTGCAGTTTAATTTTGAGTATCTGAGGCAGGCAAGTCTGGTGTCTTTACTCTGCCACATCTTGCTGGACGCCCTGTATTGCATTTTGAGATGATAAACATTAACTTAGAGAAATATATATGTGTGTGTGTATATATACACACACACATGCATTATATATGTATGTATATATACCTGTATATATGTGTATTATATATATATGTGTGTTATGTATTATATATGTATGTGTTTTCTATATACACACAGAGACATATATGCATATATACATATACGTGTATATGTACGCATATATGTATGTATATTCACATGATCACTTCAGTATAAGCCCAAAGTTTTGTGAGAATGACATGTTAGCAGAGAATCTTCCTGTTCCAAGTGTATTTTTGCAACTTTAAAGAAATGTATCATTTATTTGTATTTAAGGGAACTATTGTTAGTTCTATTAATGTAATTAATATATGTAATATGTAATAAATGCAGTGGAGTAATGTAATTCCTTAAAATTAGAGTTAATTAAAATAATCCTATAGTTGTACATATACAGGTACATTCATAATACAGTATTTGAATATAAATAGAACCATGGATAACAAATGTTTTGTTTTGTATGCAAATCTCAAAGTTGTAAAGATTGCCTTCTTAATCTCCTCTATTCAAAGGTAGATTATTGAATGTTTGAAATATTGAAATGTTTCTTAAATAATATTGTCTAAATTCCATTAAAATAAAATAGAAATTCCTTTTGCTCTATGACATCGTTATCACACCAATCTGAAGTACAGTTTTCAGAGTTTGTATTCAATAAATACCTTCAGAAAGAAGTGGTAATACATAAGAGAAATAGAACAATTCCTTTAAGTATAATTCCTGGGGTAATTTTATTATGTAGTTTATACTGAGAAAGGTCAGTTACATTCAAATAAATACTGAATTTAGTTTGAAATATAATTATATTTGGCGAGCCCAGTGAATGCAGGAGCTGATAATCCTCTCTCTTTTGTTTTTAGATTGAGTTAACATTGTTTCGTACATAGCATTGTACACATGTCAGGTATGGAGTGCCACACCTGAACACAGGTACATGCCATACCACAGCCACCACTACTACTTTCCACCCACCATCATCTAACTGACTCCCTTTACCCATTCCTACTACCGCTCTATTCTTTCCCCTCTAGTAACTACCATTCTGTTGACAGAATATAAGGGTTTATTTGTATTCATTTTGTTTGTTTGTTTCTATTCCACATGAGTAATATCTTTCTCTTTCTGACTTATTTCACTTAGCATAATATTCTCTAGCTCCATCCATATCGTCACAAATGGCAAGATTTCATTATTTTGTAGCTTAGTAGTATTCCATTTATATATGGAATTCCTTACATATATTTATTTATATAAATTTGAGTTTTTTATACACACACACACACACACACACACACACACACACACACACACACCCCACATCCCTTTAGCCAATCATCCATCAATAGACACTTAGCTTGTTTCAGTATCTTGGCTTTTATGAATAATCTGCAATAAAAATAGGAGTGCACATATCTTAACAAATCATATGGTAGTTCTATTTTTAATTTTTTTGAGGAAAGTGGTATTCCCCTCTTGCTGTTTGGATGTCTTGGACACTGAACCTGAGATAGAATGTAACAAACAGGATGAAGTCTCATGGATGAGTCAATTCGAACAAATACACTAACAACAACCAAAGTATCACCTTGGCTGACCATCACTGGTATTGGCATACCAACTGTTACTTGACATAGAACAAACTGTACACTTTCATAGAATATGAGATATTATTGAGTACCCCCAAACTGGTGTTTCATTCACTAAGTATAGTTGGCACTTGAAAACTCAGGGGTCAGGACCACCGACTGCCAATACAGTGGAAAATCTTAGTATAACTTAGAGTCAGCTCCTGTATATGTGGAGTCCACAGTTGAGGATTCAACCAACCAACATCCAAGGTTGGTTAATTCTTGAGTGTGGTACCCACAGATGGAAAAAAAAAATATGCACATAAGTGGACCTGTGCTGTTTAAATCCAAGTTGTGCAAGGGCCCATGGTATTACAAAGTCTGATACAGGGTACTCTCATTAAATTTGAGTTTTCTATGTCCTTACTTCCATCTTGCTATAAGAAACAAGATTCCCTGGTGGTCACGTTTTACAGACCTGATTACTAATTTTGTTTGACTTAGTTGTTAAGCCTGGCCCATTTCTCAAAAAGCTATAAACTAGGGGCCTCCCTGGTGGTTCAATGGTTAAACACAGCACTGTGGAGCTGTTGGTGGCTATGGCACGAGTTCGATCCCCGGCCAGGGAGATTTCCACATGGCGCGGCAGACCTCTCCTGCCTTGCCCGCTGCTCCCCTCAGCAGTGTATTTCGGTCCATCTGCCTGTTCTGCTCCCCACTCTGTCTCCTGTTAACCCTCCCACCGCCCACACCTCTGGCCAACACCCCAGCTTTTGTGCAAAAATAAAATAAATCTTTAAAAAAAAGCTAAATAACTAGGCAGTTACTATTCCAGATTGAACTAAATGGAGCTTTAGTCCTGTGTTTCATAATTATACTTAACTATTTATAATAACTGCATGGCACATATGTGAGTTTCTTGCACTTTCTAGTGCAAGTGAACTTAAGAAAGCATTCACTCCTTGTTTCCTGACTTTATTACTATTAAGTGAAATACTATTATGTGAACATCTTTGACTTCCTGGATAATAAAACTGCAACTAAAGATGGTAGAATTGAAGTTTTAAAGCACCCCAAAATATTTTATGTTTTAACTGTGAGATCCAAAATTTGATAGAATGTACATAGTTCTATCTCTTTAGATTTCACAAGAGACATGCCATACCTGATGACCCTTCTGCTTATTTACACAGCATAAACCCATAAGCTCATTGAATAGGGCATTTGTTAGCATGCTGTGTTTGGTTAGGAACACCTTAAGTTCTTACAGCTACGCTGTAGCATTGGCTAGCAGGGAAAATTGGTTATGAATCTGTTGAAGAATCAATACTGTCATTTTTTAGGAGGGATATAAAGCTCCAAGGACAGAAGCTTGGCCATGTGACTCTAAATGCTCAGAACAAAGACCACCAGTTGAAGATCTGGTTCGTAGAGGCTATTGCAGGACTTTCTGTGGACTGGGACAGATTCTGGGCTCGGGTGGAGGGAGACAGGGAGATGTTCTTGCTGTGGGTGGACTTTGAAGGCAGAGACAACAGAACTTGTTTAAAGATGAGTTGTGATCTTCCAGTCCATCCTAAAACTTCCTGCACCATGTGCTGGTGCTAAAGTTAACTGAGGTAGGCAAGACCATAAGGGTGAGGGTGGGGGAGAGTAGATTCACTGGTGAAGAGTAACCAACTCACTTCACCTGAAACCCACCTCTCTTCTGTCTTCTACGCAAGTACAGACAGAAGGCTGGACTGCAAACACTTTTAAAGAAAGCTGTGCCCGAAGTTACATATAGGACTCACCTCTTGGGTATTGGAACTTGGTGTATTTTGTAATTTTTTTCACTTGTATGTTCATGAGAAGTTTAAATTTTAATTGAAATTATTCTTCACTAAATCGTTAGTAATGTGTATATCTTTAATAAATGTGTATATGCATCATCCTTTTTAATTTTCCCTACACATTAATATTTACGTTGAAAGGAATACCATGGTTCTCATGGACCCATGCCTGTAACAGCCTGCCCTCTCTCTATCCCCTCCTAGCATGAAGCCAGATGTCTGTGGCTATGAAAGTGCAACCTCTGTCTTATGACAGGTAGTGTCAGTGTGTTCTACCAGGTATCCCCCAAATACTTGTGCTTTGAGGAAACCTAACAACACACAGTAAATCACTGGAGTGTAGCCCCGGCCATCCTGAGGCAAAGCTCTTCTACTTCCACAGTCTTTTCACTTGCCTAGACTTTGGCTTTGCTTTAATAAGTTTAGGGTTTTGATCCAGAGCACTGTCCTGTCTCCTTCTAGCTCTCAGATTCAAGGGTTGGGTTTCTTATTGCACATCCTGTGAGTTACCTTTGTGCTTGGTTGCCTGGGACGGAGAGGTTCCATGTTAAGTGTCTTGACAGCTTAGATATAATAGGGTTTACAGGATGAGCAACTTTTTAAAAAAAAAAGACGGTGAAGTTAGAAGGTTTATAGCCTGTTTAATGGTACCATTGAAATTTAAATGAACCTGCAAATAAGCAAAATTTAGACAATCATGACTAATCCAGACACTGAAGAGAGGTTGTCACAGCCTTTTTAAACATTAGCATGGTTTCTTTAAAGTAGTCAGCTTCTGCATGTTAACACAGTGGAGCATCCATCATTCATTGGCATGAGGTAAAAATGTGAAGATGCTATTCTGCACCCATTGATCCTTTTCTCTATTTTCTCCCAGGGTTTTCCAGGAAACACAAATGCAGACAGTGTTGTACACTACCGACTGCAGCCTCCTTTTGAAGCCAGGTTCCTGCGCTTCCTCCCTTTAGCCTGGAGCCCTAAGGGCAGGATTGGCATGAGGATCGAAGTGTATGGATGTGCCTACAGTGAGTGCTGCTTATTCCTTGACTTAAGTCAATGTCATTCTGACATGTAGTAAAAACCAAACTAAAAACTGAACAATTTTTTTTATCCTTTTAATGAACTGATTGTGAATTATTTTTTATGGAAAGACTTAATGAATGCTGCTTTTTGATATTTCATAGTTGACTACAGAGGTGGATTTGAACTAAGGCTTAGAATCTTAGATTCCCAGAGTTTAGCAAAGTATATTTTTTTATGGTAGGCACATTCATAAAATTAATGAAAATTTAATCAATAACAGTAATTTACTGTGGCTGATGGTACTAGTTTCCAACACTGAGATATCCCTCATGAGGACATAGGTGACTTGTGTGCAAATGCCACCGCATTCCCCAACCCTTATGATGACTCCTTTCTCCCTCTACTTCTCTGTGTTTACATTCATGTTTGTATAGTGTGCTGTGACTTAATTTTCTCTGAACTTGGGAACACATTTTGTAATGTCTTCCCTTTTCCCCCCCACTGATGATTAAGTAGCAACACTTGCAGTCAACATGAATAGAAACACAAATTTAACAGCGTTCAAAGAAATATATGGGGGAGTCAAGGGCCTCCCAGGTAACATAAGGGGTTGAGTCTCAGCATTATGAAATTATCAGCAGCCACTGCAGCATGAGTTCACTCACCGACCAGGGAGCCGACCATGTGGGTCAGCTCCTGTCTCACCCACTGCTCCCCTCAGCAGTGTATTTCAATAAATCTTCTTGTTCTGCTCCCCACTCTGTCTCTGGTGAACCCTCTAACCCTCCCTCCCCCACACACCTCTGACCTACACCCCAGATATTGTATGCATAAATAAATAAATAAATAAATTTTTTTAAAGAAATATATGGGGGGATCAACTCAACAGTTGTCATTTTGAGATCCAGAAAATACTGGTATTTCTTAACACACACACAAATATTAATTTAAAGTGTAATCTTTTAAAAAAGTGAAGAAAAACCCAATAAGTTGGATGAGAATAGCTGGTGGAAATGGGTTTTGGTCATTGGCCAACAAGGGGAGACTTCACCCCTCAATTTATTACTGACCCAGACATTAAATTTGTAGAAAAGTGCAAATATAAGATCTTCCACATCTAGAATATCTAGTGTATCATATCTTATCTTCTACAGATATTTTCTCATTCAACTTGTATGCCAACCAAATGAATTTGGGATAGTAATAAACTCACCACTTTAGAGGATGAAAAAACTGAACCTTAGAGAACCGAAAATGTTCATAAGAGCTATTACATATTGGACCTATTATTTAAATGCTATCTATTTTTTTTCTAAATTTGGTTCTCATAGCTACCATACTAGTTAGGCATTAATTTCTTTATTCCCTTATTTGTATAAGAATTTATTGGATATTTGCTATTTGCAGATAACTGTGTTAGGTATTAGGTGTAAGGGAACCATTCTAAAAGTGTTCATTTTGTGGCAGGGGTGAAATATTTAATTTCAACTCTTGAAATCTCAACAGTGTTTTTGCTACTTATAAGCTAGCTATAAGAGCCCCAAAAGTATTCGTTTGTCAGGATTTTGTGAGGTGTCACATAATTGTAAGAAAAAATAGATATAAAAATTGTGACATGAAAATGGGGCATGAGGTGTAAGGTGGTCAGTCAGTCGGTCTGGATGGAAAAGGAACCTTCCTATAGTTAAGTTCACAAAGTGAGGGGCTGGGTTGTGAGACAGGACATAGGGAGGGTGCTTAGAGGAGAATCAAATAAGAAAGATATTCAGCAAGGGAGGGGGAGGGAAAGGGTTCAAAATGGGAGAGAAAAGAGCACAAGGGACTATGGTGATGGTTCACGGGTGAATTGGTGGTGGGTAATCTATGGGGAATACACAATAATGTAAAAGATATGAATAATAATTAAAAAATGCTATATATTAAAAAAATATATGAGGAAGCCAAGGCTCTTTTAGTGCAAGGATAAGGAAAGGTGTGGGCATTGTTGGGTGCAGTAGATTGTTGAGGGACAATAAATAATCCCCACTTTGGTAACTGCAGATAGAATGAGTGTTTTCTGAAAGTAAGGCTCACCCAAGCAATTCAACCTCAGATTCAAAGGTTCCAATCAGCATTAGCTTCATTTACATTCCTAATTCCACTAATTGCTCAGTTTCCTGACCCTCCCGAGCTTTCCAGTTTATTTCCATGGACCGTTAGCAGAGATTGTGTTGCATTGCCTTCAAACTTTTGTCCCTCTCTCCATTAGTCATTTCCTTCCATTATTTTGTTTCTCTGGATCTCTGAATGTGTTCCAGGATGCCACAGCTAGGATGCCTGATATTTAGAGTTTCTCTTTGATCCCATGAAATTAGCATCTCCTTCTCCCATTATTCTGGAAACAAATTCAGGTATACTTACTTCAAAGCTCAACAAGCTCTTTGATGGGGATTTGCCATTAGTTTGATGTTCTTTGTGAGAACATATCACTTCAGTTCCTTGGGTAAGAGATTAGTACAAGGAAGATTAAAGCTTGTGTGTGTGTCTGATTCCCAAAAAGGATAGTTGGGTGTGCAACTGTCATGAGATCCTAAATTCAGCAAATGGAGCACTGGGCACAAGAGACTCCTAGGTTAAAAACAAATACAGACTAGTAACAGTTGTCACCATTTGTAAATCAACACAGAGTCCACCCCTTACTAATACTCTAATTGTCTTAATTTTTATTATTAGTGATTAACTGTTCAAGTGTAACTTTGCATTTTTAGCTTTGACAGTAGTTTATGGTTTCTAGCCGAAAGTGATCATTGCTATCTTTTCATTTGTATTTCAACTGCTGTGTTTTTATGGAAAAATGCCCAAATTGCTTATCTTGGCATATAATGTTTGCTAGATGCAACTTCTCTTTTCAGTTTCTTTTCTTACACTCCATTTACAATATTTATTATTCTCATAAATTTGTGCATTTTTATGGCTTTCTGGCTTGATATACACATTTTTTCTACCTGTAAGGACTTTTTCCCCAGTTTTAGTAAAGGGATGGATCATTGGGGGATCTTCTTAGAAGAAGGGTCCCTGCTGAGCTGCACACAAAGGTCCAGAGTTTGCCATACGTGGTCTTTGGCCCTACCAGGTTCTCCACTTACTCTCCCCCTTTAGCTGCCTCATTCACCAAGGTTGATGTTCTCTGCAGACTTGCTCAATGCCTGGTGTTTCACTCTACAAAGTTCTCTCTTTTGGGCATTCATCCATTTTCATCAGTATTCAATAACATTTACATTCTGTCTGACCAATTCCAAATTGACATTCTCAGTGCACATCTCTTCTGTTCAGAGGTCAGGACACTCCCCAGGTTCACCCCTTATTTCTTTAACAAGATTTTTATTTATCTTTCGGTCTCTTCTATTGTTTCCATTCTGTTGCTGACTTTGGCTTTCCATATCCATGGTTTTTTTTTTAATATATATTTGTATTGTTATTTATGTCTTTTACATTTTTTATTCCCCTTGGGTAGCCCACCACCAATTCACCCGTGATCCATCTCCATGGTCCCTTGTGCTCTTTTCTATTCCATTTTGTGCCCTTTTCCTTCCCTCCCCACGCCTCCCCCCCACTGACTGTCTCTCTCCTATTTGGTTTCCTTATAGTCCTGTTATAAGTGAAACCATTCGATATTTTTCTCTTTCTTTCTGGCTTATTTCACTGAGTATGATCCCCTCTAATTCCATCCATGTCGCTGCAAATTGCATGTGTTTATCTTCTTTCCATGCTGAATAGTATTCCATTGTGTATATGTACCACATTTTCTGGATCCAGTCATCTATTTTTGGACATCTGGGTTGCTTCCATACCTTTGCTATTGTGAACAGCGCCGCAATGAACATACGGGTGCATGTATCCTTTCGGATTAGTGTTTTTGTATCCTTTGGGTAAATTCCCAAAAGTGGGATCGCTGGGTCATATGGAGCTCCCTGTTTAGCAGTTTGAGGAATCGCCTTACAGCTTTCCCTAGTGGTTGGACCAGTTCACATTCCCACCAGCAGTGTAGAAGAGTTCCTTTATCTCCACATCCTTTCCAGTATTTGTTGTTGCCTGTATTTTTAATGTGTGCCATCCTCCCAGGTGTGAGGTGGTATCTCATAGTGGTTTTGATTTGCATTTCCTTGATTATAAGTGATGTTGAGCATTTTTTCATGTATCTGTTGGCCATTTGCTTTTCTTCTTTGGAGAAGTGCCTTTTGAGCTCTTCTGCCCATTTTTTGATTGGGTTATTGGCCTTTTTTTTGTTGAGTTGTGTGAGTTCCTTGTAAATTTTTGT
>PVIJ01019252.1:0-22500 GCA_004024925.1 Scalopus aquaticus
ATAGTGGTTTTGATTTGCATTTCCTTGATTATAAGTGATGTTGAGCATTTTTTCATGTATCTGTTGGCCATTTGCTCTTCTTCTTTGGAGAAGTGCCTTTTGAGCTCTTCTGCCCATTTTTTGATTGGGTTATTGGCTTTTTTTTTGTTGAGTTGTGTGAGTTCTTTGTAAATTTTTGTTATCAGTCCTTTATCAGATGATTTTTATTCATAATCACCTACCCTAAAAACAACTGAAATAGCCACCAGAGAGTAGGTAACACAAGTGTGCTACATTCATATACGATTTGATGCTACTCAGCAATAAAATGGATTGAACTAGAACTATTGATACAACAGTGTGTATAAAATTTTTAAATATTCTGGTAAGTGAGAGATATAAAAGTCAAGAGGGAAATTTGGGGATGACAAAACTTTTACATATCCTAATTGTAATAGCAGCTAAATGACTACAATTTGTCAAAACTCGTAATTGTATGTTAAAAAAATGTAAATTCTGTTAAATCTGTTAAATGACTTATTTTCTCATAAAAGTTTTAGAATCAAAGACGAAATTGCATCCTCTAGCTGTATTTTTATAGAGTTGTAATTAAACATCTGAAAATGATGGATACCATTTGAAGTATTGTACAAATAGTGAATTATTAGAAAATGATTTGGTGGTTCATGCTCTCAAACATTTATAAAAAATACCCATAGAAGACAGACTATTAAAATGATTGATTAACACAGCAATCATGTGACCAAGGAGCCAATAAGTTAATTAAAGTTCATTCATTCTACTAACTCATCTCATGAGGAAGGCATTGACTAAAAACCGAGACTAGTAAAAGATTTTTGTATACAATTAGATTTGCCTTCTAGATAAATTTTACCTGTACATGTATATGTTTATAGAAGATTTCATATGTTTATACACGATTTAATAATTTGGAAAGAGTAACATTTAGGAAGACATTTTAACAAAACTCCCCAGTCAGAGTTTTAAGCCTTATGACTATGATTTAGGATGCTAGCAGTAGGGAGTTATTTCCATGACCCATTTAGAATATTTGATTACTAATTTACATAGGCAAGGCATTAGAATATAATGAATGAATAAGTCGCCTTTGAGAGAGAGCCTTTTCAGAATTGAAAGTGAGTACCCAATTGTCTTCAGTCCAAGGATACTCATGATTCAAATACATTTCTGTCATGTCAGATGAAAGCATCAGAAAGCACTAATCTTCCAGGAAGTTGGGTGTTAGTTAACACAAAAACATGTGAGTAGATGGAGTGATATTTTATTATTTGATTATTAAGTGCCACCTTTACCTTTCATCTCTTAGAGATATGTTACAAGATGATTAAGACATGGGTTGGTGCCTAAGAGGAGCTTTATTTAGGACAATTTCACACAAAATCACAATTGTCTTGCTTGTAGTCATTTTAAGTAGCAGCTCATATTTGAATATAGAAAAATAACTTACAAGTTGATGACAAATAATTTTAAGATGCTGTCAAAATTTAAATTCTCAATTTCTTCTTGTGGGTTTCTCTCTTGCTCTTGTGTCATTCACTCTCTTACTGCAGACTGAGGGTGGTAATTCAGGCCATCGTGTGCCTGAGCCGGGGCTTCTAATGCCATTCACTGGGGCGCTATTGGACAACTGTTGCCAAATGCAGTCCTAGTTGTAAGAGGTCTATTAATCTTTGACAAACAACAAAAAAGTGGTACTCTAATGAGATATTTAATAATTCTTCTAAATCTATTTTCTATATAGGAGTGACCAATATATAAAAACAAGTATTTCAATACTAGAATTATATCACATTCTGCGGAGACTAGCTCTACATTGATGAATAGATGAGAATGTGGTGATCAACCAACTAAAAGAGCTTTAAAAAGTAATTCTCAGGGCCTCCCTGGTGGCCTAGGGGCTAAGTCTCAGTGCTATCACCGCTATGGCTTGAGTTCAATCCACAGCCAGGGAGCTGACCCACATATGGCATGGCAGACCTCTCTTGTCTCGCCCGCTACTCCCCTCAGCAGTGTATTTCAGTAGATCTATCCGTTCTGCTCCCCACTCTGCCTCTAGTGAATCCTCTCACTGTCCGCCCCCTACTTCTGGCTTATACTCCAGCTTGTATGCATAAATATATAAATCTTTTTTAAAAAAGATTTAACTCAAAGCAATTTCCCACATTTGAATGGTAACATTTTAGGGGATTTTTTGTTGTTGTTCGTTTACTTCTTTTGGATTTTTTCATTATTGTTATTGTTTTTTGTGCATTTATGGGCATTTCTGCAGGTAGTATATATGAGTCAAGCATTTATCATTCCTCTAAAGATTTCTTGGGTCCACAATTGTGTCACTTGCTACCTTCTCATACTTAACTCCACATGGAATGCTAGTAGCCTGACATTAGGGAAGTGTTCATTTAATTGTTTTAAATTGTATTATTTATTGAGATGAAATTGGTTTACATCACCATATATGATTCAGAAGTAGAGTTCCACACCTCTTCAGATGCATTTTACCCCACTCCATTCATCACTAAAGCATCAAAAGTCTCTCAACTTCTTGGCTTTTTTTTTTCTTTTTTTAAGAGCTTCCATGATTTCAGAAAAGAAGAGGAAGAACCAGCTTTGAGGAACACTCACTCTCCTGCCCTTTGAGAAATTGAGCGGTCATTGCTTCTCTCTTCCCGCTACATATTGATGGAGGCACATCACCTGTGTGAACTACTAAACTGTTTTCTCCACAACACAACTGTGTGCTTCACATAGCCCAGGCCAGCCTCACATCATTAGTAGGCCTTCAGACCTCCAAAAGGCTACACTTCTGCCTGGCATGATGTCTCAGCTGGAATTTAACTTCTATTACTATCTTGTTTTGTGACCTTTGGCAAGTCTCTTAACCTTTCTGAGGATCTCTTAACATTTCTACAGTTCCAGGCTTTGAAAAGCGTGGATAACAATAGATAACAGTGCTTGCCTTTCAGAGGTGGCATGAGGATTAATTAGCTAATGTTTGTTAAGAGCTATATAAATGCTAAGTATTATTTTTCTTTACTCATGTTAGAATTACAAAATGTCAGTGTGTTGAGTGGGAGAAGATGAGGTTATTGGACCCAGGTGGAATGTGACTCTTTTATAACTTTTCCCTCTCCAGTGGAATTACTAGAACTGTGTTTAGTTACCCTGATTAATAGCTTCATTATTATCAGGAGATAGAAATTAGCTCATTTGAAATGATATACCCAGCTATAATTCACAGTTTTATATGGACCAGAAGACTGAACTTGGCACCTCCCAGAATCTGCAAATCACTGAATTACTGTGGGTGTAACTGTTTCTTGAGATTGCCTACATGACTACTTGGGTTTAAATGTGCTCTGCACAGGAGAAAGGCTACATCAAGACCCCCAAAGAGAACAGGGCTATTCCTTGCACTAACAGATTGCTTATGCTCAAATAGTACATCCATTAGTCACTCACATGTAACTCTCTCTTCCTTCAATATGAGTGTTGCACAGTGGGCAGAAGATTAAAATAGGTAAGTATATAAATATACAAATACAAGGGAGACTTCTAGGCAATAAAAAGGACTCAGAAAAAAATCTGATTTCAATAGGCCAACCTCCCCACTGCATGTATTTTCAGTTTTACTAGCTGGGTGCTTGGAAGTCTGAATAGCCCCAGCATATGGACTGCACACATTTTCAAACCATGAAGTCTTGGTCTTGAGTTATTTGCATTCAGTTCTTAAGAATCAAGAATACCAACCTCTTATTCCTTTTTGATAAATAAACAGTGTTCTCAACACCCTGCTACTGCCACCATGGCCCAAAGAAAGCAGGGTAGGAAATTCTCAGAGGCTCATACAGAGGAGGAAAATTGAGAAAACTTGTGCTTAATCTGGACTACATTTCCACATGCCACATCTATAGTTCCCATTGCCTTGGGGAAATTGAGACAGATCATTAGACATCGTCACTTTAAATTTTCACAGGGAAATTATATGATTGTTTAGGGCTGGAAAATAGATGAACACAAATTTCTATAGAGGGCATAGTACACTCTGATGCCACCTCCTGTCCCATAACACTCTTACCTTGACATCAATATTACTAATTGACACTGACTTGATTAAACACCAGAAATGAGCAATCGTCATTGATTATCAGACAGAGGGAGGGAATGTTCTAACAGGTGCACATTAATATGAATGCAGTGTGAGTCTGGGGGAAAAAAATGGTAATAGCATCAGCCAAGATGCCATGTAACTATTTAGAAGTCTTAAAGAAATACTCTATTTAGACAAATGTTTTTCTCACTCATGTACTTAAGTGTCTTCCCCACATACACCCAAGACAAATGGTATTTGTCTTCCTCTTTTCCCATACAGACTGCTAGATTATTATAAAAGAGCATTTCATATAGGTGAGCATAGTCCACCGATTGAAACCACAATTGTATCATCATTTCAAGCTCAATAAGCACAAAATATGTCTCTTACTTGGCAATTCCCAGATTGTCAGGAAATAGGCCCAAATCAACTGAAAAGTTTATATTTATTCATATTCAAGAAAGGTTTTCTTGTCAATAACTATGTATGGATTTTTTCTCTCCTGATTTAAACAAAAGGAAGCTCCAGAATGTGCTGGTAATTTATTCTTGTCTTCATTTGTATCTCTATAGAAGTAGAGTTAATATTATATGGTGCCAATATATTTTGAGCAGAGTAATACGCTCAGTACAGCTATGACCTTTTCCCCTGTAATTAGTTCCAACTGAAATTAGATTCAGTAAAAGCATGGCTCCAATTAGAGCTAAATCAAAACACAACTCAGGGCTTGATTTCACATAGCAAAATTGTTGAGGAAAAAAGGAGGTGGAGAAAGAGGGGAACTTCTTCAAATTTAGTTCAGCAGATTCAACCAGATGGTAAATCCTTTGAACTTGGGAGAAAATGTGCATTTATTTGAATATAGGCCTATGTTAATATTTTCCATTACTCATAGGGATGGTGCAGTCTCACCCTGGTTGACCAGTTTCCTAACACTCTGCAAGCTGTAAATCAAAAATCCTCACAGTTCTGATCTAAGAAAAGATTCTATTTTCTTTTCTTTTTCTTTATTGAGATAACATGAGTTTATAACATTGTATATGACTTAGGGGAATAGGCTCAGACCTCCTCAGATGTAACATACACCCCACTTCACCATCCCAGCACCTATAGTCCTTTACCCCAGAATATCAGGCCCCCTCCTTCCTTTGTATTCTCCCCCCGCCCCCGCCCCCACCCCCTGCCATTGCCTCAATTCTGCAGTCTTATTTCTAGAGTTTATTTTGGTTTAATTTTGTCAGTTCCTTCATTTGTTTGCTTTTTCTCTATAGTCCACCTAAGAATGAAATTATCTGGTATTTGTCTTTCTCTTTCAGACTTATTTCATTTAGCATAAACCCTTCTAGTTCAATCCACATTGTTACAAATGGCAAAGTTCATCTTTTTTATAGCTAAGTAATATTCCATTGTGTATATGTACCACATCTATTTAATCCACTGCACCGTTGGTGGGCATTTGGGTTGTTTCTATAACCTAGCTATTTTAAAGAGTGTTGCAATAAAAACAGGTGTGCATATATCCCTTCAAAGTAGTGACTTAGTATTCTTTGGGTAGATACCTAGGACTGGAATTGTTGCAATGTATGTACATCAATTGTTAATATTTTATGGAACCTCTTCATATTGTTTCCCATAGAGGCTGGACCAGTCTACATTCTAACCAATAGCATACGAGGGTTCCTTTTTCTCTGCACCCTTGCCAATATTTGTTGTTACTGATTTTTTTTTAATGTGCCATTCTCACTGCAGTGAGGTATTATCATTGTGGTAAGATCTATTTTCTACAGGAGAAAGAAAATGAGAAGTCTCCTAGCTTACTTTGTCAATAACATTGTAAAACAGAAAGCCAGGATTATTAGAGTTACTGGAATAGATTTACTATTTTTTTCATCCTGAATAACTACATAGCTTCCTAACATGCAAGTCTATCACATAAAATTTCTTTCTAAGTTCAGTTTCCTTTTCTGTAAAGCAAACATACAAATAAGCAAATAAACAGAAAGAATTGTAAGGCTAATCTTAACTCATGAGGCATCTAATAAATGTGAGTTACATTTATTCCCTTTATCTTATCTTATCCCACTGATGTTGAGGTATGAAGCTAGAAAGACCATGGGCTAAAGAGAATAGAGACTTCACAAAACACAGTAATGGAAAGACCAGGCTTCAAAAAATAAGACTGGGGCTAAAAATAAGACTGGGGCTTCAAAACCCAGGTTAAGAATTTGTCAAACCTTGAAAACTGACCACAGATCTGAGGCATCCAGGTGGGAATGGGGAGGAGGAGAGAGCATGGGAGGGGTGAGAACTGAGGGGGAAGAACACAAAGACTATGGTGATGGACTGTGAGTGTTTTGCTGATGGGAGAAGTAGGGTGACCACACCCAAGGGGGAGTAATTCCGTACTGTAAAAAATTAGTAAGGATATAAGGAAAAGGTACTTCATTAAAAATTAATTTCAAATTAAAAAATAAATTTTAAATGTTGTATCAACATAGAGATGTGCCTTGCAGACCTACAAGTATAACCAACTATCCCAGTTATGAATTTTCCCTTCTCTCACAGAGAACCTATTCCATCACCACTGTCTTATGGTTTTCTTCTTCCACAGCATGAAATTCCATAGCATCAACCAGGGGACCTACTTTACAACAAAAAGGTATAGGAATGGGCCGTGACTGTGGGATTTGCTAGTTATATCAGATACCACATCACCCAAAAGCAGCCAGCTAGCTGCACAGAACACTAGAATAGCTTCTAAAAGCACAGAGAGCCACCTTGAAAGAGGTGTTCTAAAAAGGATAGGTTACAGATATCAATACACTTAGTAAATTAGGTATCACTGTATGATGCTGTCTCCCTAATAGGAAGAAAACATGAGTTTGGAAACTTAAGGGTGGAAGCCAGAAGTGGCCCCACTTATCCTATCTCCCAGTGACCCACAGGAGGACTTGGTGCCTCCTGCCCTATAATTCTGAATTATACCGGTTCCGGGGTATTGGTGCCAAGATGGGGCACATTCCTGTAAGCAGGTATCACCAGGCAGGACCCACTCTATTAAGCTACAAGATGTGGTTGCCTCTAGAACCCCTTAAATTCCTTGTATTCAGAAGTCAGTAGAGGAAAGAAGGAGTTACCATACTGATAGGCCATTTACCCTGGTGAGTAGGAGATAGGACTGCTTCAACACAATAGGGGATGCAAGAATTATACATGGAACTGAGGTAATCCACAAGGAGTCTCAAGTCTTGGGATCAATGAACACAGACATGGAACAACACCTAATTGATAAGAGTAGAATAGCGAGTATTTAGATCATTCGAGTTTGAAGAGTTGGTCAGGAGACCAGATAAACTACCCAGGTCTGCTGAGGTGAGATAGCTGAGACAAGAGAATTTAGAAAGGATGGTAGAGGAGGAGAGGGTGAATGCCAGTAACCCCAACATCAAGTACAGTGATAGGAACTGTTGTTTGTATCTTCTTTATGAAATTACCCTCAAGAAGAAAAGGGCCCCAGAAACCATGGACATGTTTCCCGAGCTTCTGTAGAAATGTAGATCTGCACAACATAAAAATGTACGATCTGTACAACTGTGGGAACCAGTTTTAGAGATCAACAGATCTTCCATTTGGAGATCTGCCATTTCCCTGACTCAGCATGCACTTTCTAGTCTCTACTTTTCATGATGTAAATGATCAAAGAGTATGATTTATCCAACTTGGATTGGTGCTAATTCTGGTCCAGTAGACTCTTTCCAAGGAGGGGAGGTGTGATCTAACACAAAATAGCTGTCAGAGATTGAGCCCTAGTAAAGGTTTCCACTAAAAGACCCCATCTGCTCAGAAAATCAAAAGCAATAGACTAAATTGACATGACAAATACACCCTCTACAATTCCTGATGCAAAAGAATCTACTTTCTACAGAAGCAGTTTTTCCATCTGGGGATAGTTCTAAATATTGCTCTCTGTCACTGGGTATTTTTGGAACAGCATGAGGCCACTGCCTCTTAGGTAACACAGATGATAACTGCTGCTTCTCAGAATTTCAATAAGTGACCAGAAATCTGTACTCTCTTCAGTTTTTGGAGATTTCATCATTTGATGTGATTTCAACCACTTTTTTTTTGCCCTTCACTCCATGCCCCACTCACCACTGCAGATGAAGAAAATAGCTTAAAGATTTGAGTTATTTTCTAATATCAGTGTGGGTCACTCACTTGCAATGCTTTTGATGTCAGTGATTATTTGGGACAGAGCAAGTACCCATTTTACTTACGCTAATGAGGGGTGACATAGAAGAGAGGCCCAGATTGTCTTTTTTTTTTTTTTTTTTTGCCTGTATAGCCATTTTGTTTGCAAAACTTCGGTTTCTGCAATTAAAAAAAGAACTTTCTATGTTCAAAACTTTTTAGTTTTCCAGATGCAATGTATTTTCCCACCCAAATCACCACTTGGCATGAATCCCTTTAGGAGAGACATTAAAGGAATATTTCATCTTTGTCATATAGAGCCCCGCACGGACATGTCCAGAGACATCCTTCTTATTGACCACACAAGACAGTGTTCTCTAACAAAACCCTTGGATCTTGAAGTAAGTTGCAGGTGCGAAAAAGAGCCTGACGGATAAAAAAAATGAGCCATAAACAGAGAAAGGGATGCTTATGGAACCCATCTGACAGCTAGACACTGGACGTTCAAGGCCGTTAACTTGTTTAATGTTTACAAGGACCCTGAGAGATGGACTTTAGCTTCACGACTTCCAGGTGGGAAAATGAGGCTCAGGAGAGCTATGCAACTTGCCTAGATGGGCACACAGTTCATATATCACAGATTTGGGACCCAAAAGCACATCATTTTAAAATCAAAGCACATAGGGGGGGTTTCGAGATTTTTTTCCTCAAATTTATTGATTTTGCCAATTGTGTACCTAACTCTATAATTTGGGGATTACAACTTCATACCTCCATGCTTCATTTTTACTCCAGGCACACATTTCACTCAGCCTACTCTAAAACTCTAGTGCAATATCCTATCACCTCCCATCCCTACCCTCTCCTTTCCCACCCCTTCTCCAGTAACCAGTATGTTTTCATGAAGTCTATGAATTATTTTTGCTGAAAGCACATGTTTTTCAAAAACACAATAGTGCCCATTCTCTAGTCCCACCTCACCATTACTTTTCCTCCTCCCAGGTCATTGACTATAAAAAGAAATTTAAAGAGACAGATTTGACAAAACTGCACACTGAGTGGGCAGTTGCTGTGTCTCATACTGATGTCTATAGGGGCAATCAAGACCAAAAAAAAAGAACAAAGGACACACAATTGTAGTTTAAAAGCCAAACATGTGAGTATAAAAGTTTAGTGACAATAAGATCATCTACTCTCATACATTACCACTACACCCCACGTATGCTGAAATAGAGAAGAGTGTATGTCCACACAGCAAGGCAAGCTAGAGTTTATTGAATAATATTATGTGTTGTGTGCTTTAGAGGCTCTAGTTTGTTTTATACTAACAATTTTCTCATTCAGAGAATCAGTTCTTATTTTACAGATGAGTAAACTAAAGCCCAAAGAGAGTTTAACAATTAGAATTTTTCAGCACAAGCTTCAGAAAACCTGATCACATTGACTTGGATAAGTATTGTTTCTCCTGCAAGAGGGGTGGCACTAGAGACTAGCAGAGAGGGTCAATGCTGCCATCAGGGACTCAGTCTCCTTCTGCCTCCCTGGCATGCCAATCCCAGCATGTGACTTTCATCCTTACTCTTTCAACATGGCTGCTGAACCTCTGGGCATTGTAACTACATTCCAGGTAGAAAGATAAAGGCATATAAAAGAGCAAAGGGTGAACAGAAAAGGACCCTGCCAGCCAAATCTGTCCCTTTTCATCCAAAGGACAAAAGACTTTCTTTTCTGGAAGCCCCTCTCAAAGCTTAATCTGATTGTTCAGATGTACGCACATTACCACCTCTCTATATAAGGGAACCAGTGAATTGAGAATTTTAAACTCAAATGCAGCCCTGAATAAAATCAGGTAGTAATGAATTAATACTCATAAAGTGCTTAGGGTACAATCTGAACATAATGAGGCAATGCATTTAATAAATGAAGGAATGAATGAATGAAGAACGAAAAGAATGAAGAAATAGGACTGGATATTGGGTAGGCAAGTAAAATTATTTAACACGGAGATATATAACTTGTCTAAATTGCCCATCTAGCAAATGGTACTGATGTAATTCCATCCTGAGACATTTTCATTTCAAAGGATCCTTTATTTTTTTCTTTTTTTATTATTATATAACAATACTCATCAACCATGCAGACAGTTTTTAAATTTCATTGTAACTATGTCTGTGAATTTCATACAATTTTCATGAGTACTGCTTAAAATATCAACATTACAGGTGAATAATCCAGCTATTTAAAAAAAAATAGGCATGCCAGTCTAACCAATTTCATTCTCTGGTTGGACTCTCCTTTGTCTTTGATATGCCTGGCTGGGCGTAGGTGGAGGGAATCAAATTTAGCACTAGTATTTGCCGAAGCCAAACTTTGGCTTAAATTTAAGAACCCCAGACTTTCTTTGTAATTCTGTCACTTAACCCAGAGCCACTGACAAACTGCAAATGAAAGACGCATCTGACTCCCCAATAAATACTGACAAATGAGCACTTAACTGTAACATGAGATTTGCCTCTTGTTAAATCTTTTGCTCACATTTCTGGTTTTTAGCCCTTAGAACAATAAGTTAACTCTGTGAGCTGTGTCAACTATTGATGGTACATTCATTTATCAACACAGTTGGTAACCTCCTTTGTTTGACCTTAGAAGTCCTTAAATGCCAAATATCATCCTCCACGTAAACACACCAGGTCAACTTGAGTTTATCTTAGATGGCAGAATAGGGACTCAAAGATCAGCCCTTATAAAAATTCATTACTGATGAATATTGAAATATTACTGGAAAATTAATCAGTATTATTAAACATCAAGAGATTAATGCTGGCTTCTTCTATGGGAGATGGAACCAACCACTACAGAAAAGCTATTAAAAGTGCTGATTGAGAATGTTTAAATATATATGTAGATGAATGTGAAAATGACTAACTTTTCAAAGGTCAATCAAGGATATAAAGCAAATGGAAAGCTGAATATAAAGCAGTAAGTGGCATAGGAAATTATCTGTGTCCCCTCTCAATAGTCATGCCACCCCCAGAGAGTTCATGTTGCATCCACCTGAAGCACCTCTTTGCTAATCAAAGAAAGGGAGTTTGGCCTTTTGCTCTAGTTAAAGTCCACTGTGGATTCAGTGGCTATCCACTGACTAGGTCGAGACTTTAAGAACCCAATCAAATAATGAAATCCCATTTTGCTTCCCCAAAAAGAAATTGCTGTTTTCTTTTCATGTGGAATATGACTTGTTGAAACCCTGGTGACTATTCCTTTTCTCTCACAGAAGACAAATATTTGCTAATTAAGGGCAAGAATAGACAGAACTAGAAGGTCAATCTGTTTATTCCTCACCAGAAATCAGACAAGAACGCTTATATCGCCTGAAGTTTTACAAGGTGTTTAGAAATTCTTCTCTTATCTTCCATACACACTGTCACCATTGTTATCATTGTTATCATGTTTTAACCTGCCTTACTTTATAAGATTATTATTGGGAGTCCCAGAATGAGAATGAAGAATGATTTCTGTCCTAGACACTCTTGAACTTTTTCATCCTGAGTTTTGGGTAATTTCCAATTCATCTTCTGGAATCAGACTGCATTGGTGTGAATATGGGTTCTACTATTTACTCTTAGTATGGTCTTGAACAAGATATTTCATCTTTTAAGTCACTTTCTGCTTTTACAACATGATAATAATGGTATGCATTCCACAGACTTATAGTCAGACTTAAGAGAGATCACACATGTGAAGTACTTAACATAACTTCTGAGTTTAGTCTACTGAATACCTTATATGTAATTCTAGTTATTACTTAAAGAAAACCAAGTTACATTCTTCTACATAGATGTCATGAGATCTACTTATAATAGACTTACTGGATTAACATATGATATTTTTCCTAGTCACTCTATCCTTTCAGGAAATTGATAAACCATCTGACTAGATGAATATATTCTTAAAATTCCAAATGTATATGAATGCAAAGCCAATTCTCCATCACTCAATGGCTCACCATCTAATTGATGGATGTATTCCTCCCCCTTTTTTCTAGAATGGAGCAATAAAGTAGGGAAAAAAATGCAGACCTATCATCCGAGTGGAAAGCATCATCTCTTCCAAGATGACAGATAAGATCTTTAGGGATTGTCAGAGCCCTGTGCTCATAAGCCTCAGTACATAAATGGATTTGTATCAAGGTGACTCTCATTTGCTTTAGTAAAACCTCCCTTTGAGAGACATTAATTAAAATATTCAGGGTTCACAGCTGAGTCTACAATTTGCATGGAAGCCAGTTATTGAAAAAGGTTTTTCCTTCCATTGTGTTATTTTTGTTAGTAGAAATATGCCAGCTGCTGTTCCGAATGCTAAACCAACACTTGAACAATGCCATGTATTTAATCTCCCCCTGTCCCATCAAGACCAGAGAAATGAGTCATGATATAAAATGGTTCCCCTGCTGACATTCTGGTGCTTCAACAGTGGAATGGAGGGAACAAGACATGGTCTCAAGCCATAAATCCAGAGCACAAAAGGTCTATAAAAACACAGCGACAGGGTGATCCAATATTTTGCCAACATCTGTGTCCTTTCTAGAAATCATTCTGTCAAGGCTCCAGTAATCTTTGAAGAGTGGTAATTTTACTTCTAGAATTTTCTCTTAAAAATGATCAGCAATGGCATATCTCTCTCTTTAAACTCTCTACACACACATAAATCACTCTTTCAAACTTTATATTAAAAGCCACCTATTAATTGGGAATATCTCACAGCTATTAGGCTAGTGCTTCTCCATGAGCTGGTTTCTCTTTGTTGCCTCCCCAAACATGTGCACCACATTTCTCCAGGGAACACCCTACTTCACAGCTTCTTCCTTACTTGCTGAGTAAAGTAACCATGTCTTAACAATATAACTTTAACAGAAAAAAAAAAACATTAATTTTTTGCCATCTAATTTACCTACTTATCTACCACCTTGGGTCCAATTATGATCATTTGTGTTCTGCATTATGGAAATAATTCTTCAAGTAGTCTTCCTGTCTTGCTCTCCACAGAAGCTGTCTCTACAGAGCTGCCAATAATCTTTCACAGTGGATTTCTAATTACATTACTTCCATGACGAAAATGTTCTAGAGACTTTCATTGCCTTAAAGTACAAACTCCTTAAAATTGTGAAGTCTTTTCATAATTTAACCCCAACCTATCTCCTCAAGAGCTCCTATTACCCTTCACACTCTATGTTCTAGATGTACTCAATTACCTGTCATTTTCAACCTGCCATGCTTTTTCTTGCCCATAGTCTTTGCACCTGTGGCTCACTACACTTAGAAAAGTGACCCCCTCACCAATATTTTCCTTTATCTAGCTAAGTCTTATTCATACTTCAGGTTTCAGTTAAAGACTACCTCTTCCTTAAAGTTTTCTCTGACTTCCAATTGTATCCAGTACTTACATGCCTTCAGTATTTTTCACATAATAATGTAAGCTTTTTTGCCTACTCCTCTCTAGACTTCTAAGATTCTTAAATTCAGAAATTGTTTTTGTTGCAATGTCATTCCAAACAGGGTCTTTCACATGATACATCCTCAATAAGATGTTTTTAAACTACAAGTGTTAGCAAAGATGTGGAGAAAAGGGAAAGTTTTGCACTGTTGGTGGAAATGTAAATTGGCAAAGCCACAATGAAAGACAGTATAAAAATTCCTCAAAAACTTAAAAATAGAACTACTGTAGGATCCAGCAATGCCAGTCTGGGTAGTAATCTGAAGAGAAAACAAACACTAATTCAAAAAGATCTATGCACCCGCATGTTCATTGCAGCACTATTTATAGTAGCCAAGCTATAGCAACAACCTATGTGGCTGTTCATCCATCAATGAGTGAACAGAAAAAGAAAATGTGAGAGAGAGAGAGACAGAAAGAGAGAGACCATCCAGGTTTGTGTAAATAAGCTCAATGGTATTTGCACAAGAAAATCACCTAATAATGCATTTCTCAGAATATATTCCTGTTAAGTGACACATGATTATATATAAAGGGAATACTATCAGCCAAAAGAAAAGAAGGAAATCTTCTTATTTGTCAAAATGTGGGTTGAGGGCAATATACTGAATGAAATTAATTAGCAAAGTATTAGCAAAGAAAGACAAGTACCCTGTGATCTCACTTATATGTAGAATCTGAAATATACACAACAGCTCACAGATACAGAGAACAGGTTGGTGGTTGACAGAGATGGAGTGTGGGGAGTGTGTAAAATGGGTGAGAGGGGTCAAAGTATAAAATTCCAGTTATAAAATAAGTAAGTCATGGGATATAAGTTATGATTATAGTCAATAACACTAGACTACATATTTAACATAAAAGTTGCTACATAAAAGTTGCTAAGAAAGTACCTCTTCAAAGTTCTCATCACAAGAAACTTTTTGTAACTATATATGGTAATAGTTGTTAACTAGACTTATTTTGGTGATCACTTCACAATATATACAAATATCTAATTATTATGTTGTATCTGAAACGAACACACTTTATGTTCATGATACCTCAATTAAAAAAATCTAATGAATACTAAAATATTCATTGGGGTTTGATTACAAAACAAAAAATTGATAACTAAGCAAGGTTCCTGAAAATTAAAAATGCCTAAACAAATTTTGGCACATCGGTAAGGTAGAAAATAGCATTTTTCATTTCCAAAATAAAGAGGGTTTTAAAATATTTTCATAGATGGAAGCATAAAAATGATGACTATTGAGTGGTAGTCACAATATGTATTAACACATTGAGATCAATTTGATATAGTTAGCCAGAGAGACAGACAGATGATAGACAGATACAAATACACATAAAGAAAAAACAATAGAAAAAATGCATACAAACACAATAATAGTTGGATAGTTGAATTATCTGTATTTTTATTTATGTATTATAGCTTGAGTTATATTTCTGATTTCCTATGACATGAAAAAATAATAAAAGAAATGGGCCACAGTGAATTCTGATTTCATCTTAGCTGGTATCTATAACCAACGAAGATCTCACATGCTGAGAGTATACTGGGGTCAGATACCTGTATCAGCAGAGGGAATGAAAACCAGGGACCTAGAAGCAAGTCCAGATGGTAGGCTCACTGAATGGCCAGGGAGAATTTGAAATTTCCTAGAATAATTTCTAACGTCATTAGCTGTAACAATAGCAATCTAGTCCATGAACCTGGGTGGCCTGCAGTGCTAAAGGGATAAGACTAAACAGATGAACTCCTGGGAGCAGAGAGAAAGTTAAGCTGATAATTAGAAACTGAAGCAGACTTACATTATACAGATTAGATATGCAAAGTTAGAACTGGGGTAATCAATTTTGAGACATGAGGGTGGGCATAACATATCTCAATTTATTTCAATAAAATGTGTTCTGGACCTCACTAGCTTGTGGAAATTAATTCCGCCACATAAGTTCATCTTTCTCAAAACATGGCACAGGGGCTGGACAGTACATAAAGGTAGCAATTTTATACTTAAAAAGGTAGGGAAGCCATAAACAGAAGGGGGAAAATAGCAATTTTATGACTATTTTTAGATAAAGAAAATGCCCAGCATTCTTTAGTAGTTTTCAAAATGGAATGAAATAGTAAATGTTTGCTTTGAAAAAGAACAATTACCTAGTGAAATTAAAGTGTTTTCTTAGGAGGGTACAATTAAAAATAGAGGGCAGGAGAAACTTGCCTTAGCCATTTGCCATCGCCCCAGGGTTTGTTGATCAAATTTATGCTCCATTTATGTCCCTATAAATCATACTGTGGAATTAAAAGTGTGTGGCTGACATGAATATTGCCCACTTTGCAAATAAAAGACAAGGAGCAAGAAAAACTTTATGCAGAAGCATGAGGCTATCAGACAAAAATTCTTTACAATTATTATCTCTGCTTCCCCAAAAAAGTCAGATTACTCTCTTGGTGGATGTCATAGAATTGAGGCTTTGAAATGGAGATGCCAAGCTGTAAATTACATTTCTGAATCAATTATGCTTCTATCAGAAAGGCTATAAATAACATGCAGAATTACCAGATGTGTAATTTTTTGTTACACTTGAACATTTGGCGCGTTTAGAATGTCTAAGTGAGGGACTTGGGTTAATCTGTGAATTTCACGGATTCATCTGACAAGACAGCAGAAAAATGTGAGTAAGAATTATGATGACCTTGCTTCAAGGACACTTATCAGAACAAGGTCGACTCAGGAATTTGCCTGCATTTTTCTTCAACGGGACTTGCATGGACAACATTCATTGGAGCCTCTGTTTCATTGCTTGAATTCTCAAAAATGTTGAGCAAAAGACACATTTGGTTTCACATGGGTTACTTGAGTAAAATATAATTTAATGATCAGCCTTTCTTTTGACAGCTTTACATTGAGTTTATTTTGCCACCTTCTTGAGAAGTCTAAGTGAGAAGCTATTGGACAGTTTACTATAACCAGCGCCAGCATCCAAAGTTCAAACATCAAACAAGGGGTAGGAAGAAAGGGAAGGAATATATCATGCAATCCCAGGGAAAGACCTTCCCAGGAATACTTTTCCAGGAGTCTGTTACACAGTAGCATTCCCCAGTGCTGACCCCTGAGGCAACTAAATTAAAATTCTATTCCTCTTCTCGGTAGTAAGCATTTGTGTCATTAAATTTAGAAGCTAACAGCAATAGGACAAAGGTAAAAACATGTCTCTATTTATGAGAGGGTAATATCCACCGTTTCTTGAGAAATGCTGGTGATATATAAGAGCTATTCTTTGTTAGTACATGAAAGTAGTTTTTTTTGTTGGGTTTGTTTTTTTTTTTTTTTTTCTTGCATAGCAGAACTGAGGTGCAGGCCAGGGGTGCAGGAAGATGAGAGGATCCACCAGAGACAGTGTGGGGAGCAGAACAGGTAGATTTACTGAAATACACTGCTGAGGGGAGCAGTGGGTGAGACAGGAGAAGTCTTCTGGCTCCCTCTGCAGTTAAGTAAATGTTATGCAATCAAACCAGTTGGTATTGTTCAAGGCTAACTCTTAAAGCTACCAAATGAAGTATTTCATGTCTTTTATATTATACACACACACATTTTTTTTTTCCTAGCACAACATAATAGAGTGAATAAGCAGTATGAAATCAGCTGGAGCCTGACAGATAAAATATATATAGAAGATCATAGTGCTTAAAATGCCATACTGAGATTTCAACCTAGCTCAGTTTTCTTACTATAAAATGGATATAATAGTAGC
Source organism: Scalopus aquaticus (assembly GCA_004024925.1). Taxonomy (NCBI): domain Eukaryota; kingdom Metazoa; phylum Chordata; class Mammalia; order Eulipotyphla; family Talpidae; genus Scalopus; species Scalopus aquaticus. The sequence continues at coordinate 17,552 of PVIJ01019252.1, forward strand.
TAATTTCCAGCATTGTTTTTAGCATTAAATTGGATAATGTTTGCAAAATAGATTTGTAACTAAGTGGTTCTCAGGATCATTTAGAATTTTTTTTAATTCAATATGCCTTGCCTCACTTTTTTTTATACGTCCTTAACTTGAATTATTCTTTTATTGAGGTAATATTCATTGACAACCCTGTATATGATTTAGGGGTATAGGTTCACACCTTTTCAGATGTGTGTCACCACACTACCCCCACCCCTAATCCTCCACACAGTCCTTTGATCCTCCTGCCCCCTTTACTCTCCACCCTTCAAATTCACCCTCTGGTAACCTTAATTCTACTGTCAGGTTTCTAGGGTTATCTTCTACCTTCCATTGCCTCTTCCCAGGGAAGATAACAGCATAGTTGTGAAGAGTCTAAACTCAGTTTAATCCCAGTTCATATACTAAATCATACAATTAATCTTGCCTGCAGTTAAGTAGGAATAATAATAGTACCCACCTTTAGATATGAAACTTCTCTTATCTAACTAGTATTTTTGTTTGTTTGTTTTTTCAGTGTAACAGTTAAAACAGGAAAACCATCCAGGATACCACCTGACACAAGCACACAGGAAGTGCCGCTTCCATTGATATTATGACTCTCTGCTATCTGTTGTATCCATTCTCCCTTCTCCAGTCTGTTGACTTCATCTGAATGTATACTCTATAATATGTGAGAAACATCATTATCACTTCTAGTCAATTTGGTCTATTACCAACTCTTGAGTAACAGAATACAAAGTGGATTGGTGATTGGACCTCAAAAGATCATTGGCAGATGTCAAACACACTTATCAAAAGAAAAATAATGATTAAGATCCTAAGGGGACATACCCAATCAAAATAAGGTATGCATATGAATGTTAGTAGCAAATTGTCCACAAAAGCAAGAGAAGCAGGAAATAGAAAGGGACCACTATCATGTGCATCAGTGAGATTTTGGAGGGATGTTCTTGAGGGTATTGGCTCTCTCCCCTGAAAAAGAACTTGGATATCCTGATTTCTAAATATTAGAAAATTAGCTCCAGTGTATTTTTAGGAAGTCACTGATCAATAACTGAGAGTGAAATCCCAGAAGCATTGTTTTCTTTATTTTGATGGAGAGAAGCATCTGAACACAATACTATGTCTCCCAACAGCTACAAAAAGACTTGTAGTGTTGACCTTGCAGTTTCCAAAAGGATAAACCAGCTGAACTTTTTTTAAAGGACTGAGGGTGAGGTTATCACGTTATAACTTGTTAATGCATTTACCATCATAACTTATCCATAAAGATGTATTAAACCTGAGGATCAGGTTTCAACCAAACCCCAACAGTCCTATAATATTCCAATGAACACTTTGCATATGGTTATGCTCAAAATGAAGGGTATTTTTACCACTGATGATGCTAACAGAGTAGTATCAAATCCCTGCATTGGGGTCGATTTGTCATATTACATCATATTATATCAATCATTTATGCATTAAACATTCTTACTTGTTTAAAACATTGTATTTTGTGTCTATCTCAATGACAGATATTGGGCAACAGAAGGAAAAACATTAAAATCTTAGAATTTGCTCTCTGAAGCACAGAGTCATCAAAATCAAGCCTTAAAAATAAAATTGATGGAGCCAAATCTTCTTGTGCCAACAGTGATGTATGAGTAAATAGAAAGGAAAGTGGCATAGTTCTACAAGAGCAGTACGACTCGCACAAACCTGAAGCAAGAACAGGATAACACGGGAAAAACTAAGTCTATCTGTAGTTAATGTTTAGTCAAATGTGGGTCAATGGACTGTGAAGACAAAAACAATCATTCTCATAACTTGAGTGTATTTGAAGATAAGGCCTGTGTAGCATGAATAACACATGCTGGGTATAATTTGTGACTTAGTTTTTGCTTTTATTTCTTTTATAGGATTAAATTGTCCTCAACTGACTATAACCAGAAAACAAAAGGACTGAATCTTCACTGCTAGATTTATGGTTAACCATTAAAAATATACAGTTTTGAAAAAAATATCAAGATATTTTGTTTGTGCATTTTTTTTATATTTGCAAAAATTAAATTGTTGCTATTAATAATTGAGGAAATTTCATCTAAAAGATAACTGATTTTATTCTCAGCACAGTTTCATGAGATGGTATAGAAAGGAAGGTAGCTATATGGATTAGCAATAAAAGCCAGTGACTAAAACATTGCATTTGAGCAGGATCTTATTTTGATGGGCAATGGAAGCTTATATCCTTTCTAATTCAGGTAAGGTTATGGGAGAGTCATTCCTCTTAGACTGTTAGATAAACACATATATCTAATCAATTAAAAATGGTATTCTCAAGGTCAGAAAATATTAATTCTGTATATTCCCATTTACGTAATTTGATAGATTGTTAATAATACTATATCCAATATTTTTCCCTCTAAAATATAGCTAGATCATAAAACTAATGCAAAAAATTTTGGTTGGCTTATTTATTCTAATAGACTCATTAAGGAATTCAAATTAAAAGAACAATTTAACTAGGTTGGAAGCAGGCTATATTTTTTTATAATACATGATTTTACAAGGCATTTGAGGCATGCAGCCAGGGCCACTGCCATGTTAGCTTCAGGTTTAAACTACAAATTTTAAACTCTTTTCCTCAGCTGGGCACATACTTACACTAGCCTGGTAGAAGCCAAGGTACATGTTTGAGCTATTATAGGGTATAGAAGTATAACTTATCTAGGAAAAAGGAGTACTCCAAAAAGCCTTCAAATTTGTAGTTTGAACCAAATCTCCAATTGGTTATTGCATCAGTAATACACATAAAAGGAATAATTTCTAGGAGCTATATTTCTATTAGATGTCCAGACAATTTCTTATCTCTGCAAAGAGAGAATTCAAAGCATGTTGTCCTATAATTCCTTTATTTAATGAAGAGAACAGAAGAGTTATACCTTTTATCTTCTTCACATTTTCATTTTCTCCTAATTTGATAGCTGGTACATTAGACTTTAGTCCTTATCCCTATTATTCTGTTTATGATAAAATTATTTAAACAATTAAGAGAACACACACTCACACTTATACAAATCATAACTCACAGACTTTCTCATCCTTTGTTCATGTGTTCAAATTAGCCATACAAATCAGTTTTGAAGCATTCAAGGACACATACTCATAATTTCACAGTATTGATGCAAAATATTGGTATTACTAAAGAAAATGTCAAGATCTTCTACTGAAATAATTTGGGCAAATAACAGAAGGCCAACTCATGAAAATGAGTGAGACAGAAAAGTGATTCAAGTAAACAAACACCTAACAATTTAAATAAGCAGTGACAAATTGATCATTTCACTCAGTAGCTGGTGGAAAATTCTGGATTTGAGAAGGGTTCATTATCCCTTGACAAACAACTGTCCACTTGAAAAGATAAACTGTACGTGTTTATCATCTTATTGATACAAGGAATTTTTCTGTTTTTAACTTCAATAAAGGAAATAAGTACTTCCTTTGTTTTATTTTTCTTTCTTCATTTTTTAACAGTGGAATAACTTTTTTTTAAGCCAAAGAGATCTGAATTCAATTCCATATGAGCTACTTATTGAATATTTGACCTTGAGCAAATTGCTTAATTTCTCATCTATACAATAGGGATATTTACAAATGCTGTTTACAAATAAGTTTGTTGAAAGGATTAAATGAACAAATATCCCCTAAAGATGCTTAAAAATTGCTACATCTCCTGAATGTAAGGCATTATGCAAGGCAAGAAAATCTACAAAGATACTTTTTAAATGCTTGCTACAAATGACTGAGCTCAATAAAAGACTATTCAAATTATTAGCTTTAATTATTATTTTCAAATAATATTATTAGGACCACAGTGTGAAGGTTGAAATGGGTTGTTCCTCAACCATTCCTGCCCCTTTTGTCAAGGAGTTGTTTTTTCCCCCTCTAGTTCATACTTTAGAAATCAATGTTCTTGACTGCCAAATGCAGGATACCCTCTGGAATACTCACCACCCTAATACCTACCTACCTTGAACAAGGAAGTTTAAAGGAACTAACCGAAGAGTAATATTTGTGAGGATAGAGTTTGTACATGTTCATTATTTTACTATTACTAAATAATAGGCATCTCAGTAAATTTTGGTTGCATGAATCTGCCTTGATTCCAACATTTTAGTAGAAGTTAATTGTGTGTAGTCCTCCAAACTACACTTATAGTTAAATACAAAGATTGCTTTACATGGAGAAAACTGAAATTCAAAGGCATTTATTAAAACGCTAAGACATCATACATACTAAGAGCCTAAGTTGGTATTTATTTCAGATCTATATAACTCTGATGTCCCTGTGCTATCTACTTTAGCATCCTCTCTCCCTGCATGATGTTGAGCTAATCACAAGATAAAAAAAAATATTGATAATGCATTAGTAAAATCCTTTATGACCTCCTGCCCAGAGAATAATGATAATGGTCTGAGCCTCCCCACTTAAGAAATGAAGTAATTATAATAATAACCAACATCCAGAATAATCATCTTCAATATTTTCAGCTTTGTACAGCCCTTAAATGTTACAAATACTTTATACATTTGATTTAGAAACATTAAGTGACTTACCCAGTGTCACATGACTATAATAGGGCCAGGTTTCTCTTGATTCTGAACCTCCTCTGTGAAATAATTCCTTATCCCCTAAAAAGTGCTAGCTATGTTGAAAAGGCAGGTATGTTGGCTAAACATTGCTTGAGATTTCCTTTGATACAAATGGAAAGACACACTTTCTCTTAATTGCCTTTTGCTCTGACAGGCTCAGAGCAAGACATGTATACAGCAAGCTACTCAAAGGAAGTCTGGAAAGAGCACATTCTGGTAAAGTTGACTCCCTCCATACTGGGTGGCACACAGCACTTCCTCAACAAGCCCATTCTATAAAATTCT
>PVIJ01019253.1:0-24035 GCA_004024925.1 Scalopus aquaticus
TTCAAAACACCCTGCAAAGCTCTAAACTTTTACAATGGAAAGATTCAGAAGGAAACTCAGGGACAGTAAGGCCTTTTGTGGTCGAAGGTCTCCCAGTTAATCTATGGGGAAGAGACATTATGACACAAATGGGGGTTATTATGATGAGTCCTAATGATAAGGTAACTCATATGATGTTAAAAACCGGCTTCTTGCCAGGAGCTAAAATGGGCTACATGTGTCAGAAAACCGGGAGTGCTTATAATTCATGTGGATATGAAAATATTTCTGTCTCTTTACTCTGGAAACATGAAACACTGTGCTGTGTTCTAGGGAACAAGACAGACGTTAGCCCCGTTTCTTACAGTCTGGCAATAGAGATAGATAACTAAGCCAGCATTTGCGATACAGTATGATATTTCAAGTAGAGGATTTTAAAATAGAGTAGTCCAATAATTCTCATTTCATCTTTTGATAGCTTCGGTATTGGGGGAGGTACTAGACAGGGCAGCATACTTGGTCATAGTGGGCCCTTTCTGCCATCTTTCTACTGCCTTCCCTCAGATCATCATTTATGGAGCACCTGCATTTGATCAGGAAGATGCCCAAGCCTGCTGGCAGAAAGGGAAGGAAAAGCCTTACTTCAGATATAGAAAACTCCTGTTCCCTGACTGCTCCTCTTCTACTCCCAATCTGTGCCGGGAAAAAGTAAAATTAAAAGGATTTACTCAAACCAATGTCTGGCAGAGTAATAAAGACTCATTCTCCTTATCTCCAAAAATTTGAAAACGGGAAGCTCAATAGAGAACACTACCAGTTATAAACCTTGAAACTGCCGCGGAGCCAGGAATATCCTTCAAAATTTAACTTAAACATATTAATACTACATTATTAAGAATTAATTGTTATTGTATGTACATAAAAGAAAATGAATTTATTCTAACCACTTGAATTTTATTTAATCCCTGTGGATTACTTTTTAATTTTTTTTTTTTTTTAACTAGAAACAGTGCTGTGGCAGAAAGAAGAGAGGTAAATTTTTGGGTTTGATAAAGTGTGTGACTGGGAAGGACTTGGCGGAGGACTTGAGGGAGAATATGCTGTAGTCAGACTGGGCAGAAGAGGCCAAGGGCAGTTGAGGCAGTTGCAAACACAGTGGAACCTCTGGAAAAGTTTGGGTGCAGGGTTTTGGAATGTATTGAACTTCTAATTTTTTCTGGCAGAAAATCAGAGTATAGAATAATGTTTCTAGAGAGTCATTCTGTGATTAATTTTATAAGTGGGCATGATTAAGGAGAGCGGTAAGTGTTTATAATTTCTAGGGTTTCTGGCCAACTCCTTCCTCAGAGCATTCTTCTTTTTTTTTTTTTAAGATTTATTTGTGCATACAAGCTGGGGTGTTGTAGGCCAGAGGTGCAGGGTAGTGAGAGGATTCACCAGAGACAGAGTGAGGAGCAGAACAGGTGGATCTACTGAAATATACTGCTGAGGGGAACAGTGGGAGAGGTAGGAGAGGTCTGCTGTGCCATGTGGGGAGCTCCTTGGCTGGGGATCAAAATCGTGAGGCAGTGGCTGTGGACAGCTTCATAGTGCTGAGACTTAAACCATTGCCCTATCAGGGAGGCCCCATTCTTCTTTTCTTTATGGAGAAAAGCCCTCTTGGAAAGTCGTGCAACCCTCCATCCCATTATCTGAGTGGGCAGTGTGCTCGCTCTCTTCCTTGGTGTGGCTGCAGGACTCAGACGCTAAATTGATGGCTCAGTGCTTGGAGTCTGGGTCCTGAGTTTGGGTGGAGGGCGAGGGAAGGGCAGTTGCTTTGTGCTGAGCAGTTGTTCATGCTGTAAACCCAGGCTGTGGCTTTTGCTGCCAACCTTGGAGCATCTGTGGTTTCAGCTCATCTTCCAAACCTGGCCCTGTGTCCTTGCCACTCCAGTTTTCTCAACCTCTGGTATTTGTTCCAGTACATTTCTTTTGGTGACAGATGACCAGACTTCACATCTATTGCTTGCAACTCAGGAATCTTGTCTAATATACTCTATGAGTAGTTTTAAGGTTACCTCCTCACTGACCTACTGCATCAGAAGGAATGTGTATTTGTTGTGTTACTGTTCTTTTTTTAGAGAGCATTTTCATTTTACTTATAAAGTAAGCTTTAATGCTTCCCACTTTTTGTGGTAAAATTTCTTTATGAAAAAGTTTATAAAATTGATTTTAAGTTGCAAAAAACAATCCACTCAAATTAGAGCAAATGGAACACTGCCTAAACTACTTTTTAGAAAAAGTATCAGCATTTTTTCCTTTCCCACCACCGACCCTTTTAGTCCCTCTACCTTTCTCCCTCCACCCTCCCTCTTAACTTCCAGCCCTCTTGTATTTAGTAATACAAGTTTTTGTATTTTGCTTTGTGAAATGGTCTATGTAAATGTCCAGTATTTGTTTTTGTCATTCTCACTTGCCTTACTACACATAATTCCCTCAACCTCTATTTTGCTATAAATTACTGCATTTCATCTTTCCTTAGGGCTGAATCCACGTCCTACCTGTTGTGTAAATAGTGTGCAGTAAACATTGTAGAACATACATGTTTTTGTGTTGATGGTTTTATATTCTTTGGAAGAATGCCCAAGAGTGGGATTGCTGGGTCATATGGTATTTTCTATTTTTAGTTTTTAAAATTGAATCCAAATAGCTTTCCACCAACAGTGTAATAGTAGCATTTCTCTTTCTCTGCATCCTCTCTGGCTCTTGCTGTAGATTTTTTTTTTTTTAAGATTTTTATTTTTGCATACAAGCTGGGGGTGTAAGAGGATTCACCAGAGACAGAGTGGGGAGCAGAATAGGCAGATTGACCAAAATACACTGCTGAGGGTGGCAGTGGGTGAGACAGGAGAGGTCTGCTGTGCCATGTGGGAAGCTCCCTGGCCAGGCATCGAACTCGCACCAGCTCCACAGCGCTGTGCTTAACCCGTTACGCCACTGGGGAGGCCCTTGTTGTGGATCTTTTTAATATGTGCCATTCTCATAGTTGTGAGATAGTATCTCATTGTTTGAACTATTTCTTTCTTATGAGAAGCAGTGATGAACATTTTTTGATATAGTTGTTGGCCTGAATATCTTCTATGGCAAATTGTTCATATCTGTTGCCCACTTATTAATTGAGCTGTCTACTGTTGAGTTGTATACTTTTATTTATATATTTGGATATTAGTCCCATACTAGTTATATATTGTGTGAATATTTTCTCCTATCCAGTGGGATACCTTTTTAATTTTTAATACATTTTTTTCCTAAGTGCAGGCTTTTTTAACTGTATTTTTAACTGCAGTATTCACAATTGTTTATTTTTGCTTTTATTTCCCTGCCTTCAGGATTGAGTCTTCTATATGTTTAATTGTTGTAGGTCTTATATCTAAATCTTTAATCCATGATTTAAGTACGTGAAACCATTTTTGCATTCTTGGGATAAATCCTATTTGATGATGATGTATACTCCTTTTGATAATTGTTAAATTTAATTTACCTGCATTCTGCTGAAGTTTTTTGCATGAATGTTCATCAGTGATATTGAGCCATAGTTTTCTTTTGCTGTTTTATCCGGTTTTAGCATTAGGATAATGTTGGTATTGTAAAATACATTAAGGGTGTTTCCTTTTGTCGATTTTTAAAAAAAGATTCAAGTAAAATGAACATTAGTTCTTATTTGAAGGTTTAATAAAATTCATTTATGAAGTTGTCTGATCCTGGCATTTTGTTTTGGGGAAGATTTTATTTTTGTTTCTATGCTTGTGATTGATTTGTGTAATTCTTCTATTTCTTCCTGACTTAGTCTTGGTAAACTGTATTGCTCTAGAAATTTGTCTGTTTCATTGACATAGTCTTGTTCTTTTATACCTTTGTGCTATCTGTGGTAATTTCTCCTCTTTAACTTGTCATTCCGTTTGTTAATGTTTTTTCCTCATTAGCTTAGTTAGAGGTTTGTCTGTTTTGTTTATCTTCTTAAAATGAACTCTTTCATTGATCTTTCGTATATTTTTTTACCTATTTGGTTTATTTTTGTTGTTATTTTTATTATTTTCTTCCTTCTACTAACTTTGGCTTTTCTTTTTTCCTCTTTTTCAAGTTACTTTAGGTATAGTATTAGGTTGTTTATTTGGGGTTTTTCTTATTGCTTAATGTAGGCTTATGTTGCAATTATCTTCCATCTTATGCAGCTTCTGCTGCATTCCATAGACTCTGGTAGCTTGTATCCTCATTTTTTAGTCTCAAGGTATTTTTTTTATTTCCATTTTAATTTTATCTTTTACCCAATAGCTGTTAAGCTGTGTGTGTGTGTGTGTGTGTGTGTATGTATTTGTAGTAGTTGATTCCTAGCTTTATGGCATTATGGTCAGAAGAAGAGTACTTTATAATTTTGGTCTTTGTAATTTTACTGACAACAAACTTGTGCTCCAACATATAGTCTATTTTATTTTAAGATACATTTACTCAGTATCATGATCAGACTGTTACATTTGCAATCAACAACATGGGTGAAAAAAATAAACACTACAGTAAAACTCTTTTGTTGGGATGCTTTACACTCTCCACTGAACAAAGACTAAAATGACCTGTTATGCAATTATTCCCAAGTACAGTGCTTGTGTACATATATACAGTCCGATATACATGGTTATTGGCTCAAGCATGTCTTTGTAGCACCTAAGCCCTGCCACCATTGTGCTTGGCTGAGTTATAACAAATTTGTTATAACTTATAGCTTCCCTGTCACTTCTCTAACTCTCCTCTTTTGCTCAGCTGTGTCTCCTGGCAGATAATTAAAATCTGTCGCTGCCATAACTACTGCTCCTGGAACCACGATAGCCACCTTGGTTTTGTGGTTTGGCAGAGTATTGGCCTCTGCCTCCATAGGGGCCAAAGCTTCTGTCTCCAAAGTTTCCTTCTCTCATGGGTCTAAAATTTGAAGATTGATTTTGTAATTGCCAAAATAACTGTAACTTCCATTTCCTACAGAATTGCTTCCAACATTTACAAATTCATTACAGCCCTCCCCACTGCCACCGTATCCACCACCATCTGGACCACTGAAGTTTCCTCATGACCAAAATTGTCATTCCCACCAAAACCAACTCCATGACTACCACCCAAGTTTCCAGAACCACTTCAGCCTCTTTGGTTGCATGAAGTACAGGTCATATCTTGCTCAGCTAAGACTTTAATAACAGTTTTTGCCATTCACAGTGTAGTGTTTCTGAATCACAATCTTGTTTACAGACATGTTTATCAAAGGTTACAAAAGCATAACCCCTCTTCTTGCCACTGTCCTATGTCAGTTTTTTTTTTTTTTAAAGATTTATTTTTTATTTATACATACAAGCTGGGGTACAGGCCAGAGGCGTGGGGTGGCGAGAGGGTTCACCAGAGACAGAGCGGGTAGCAGAACAGGCAGATCAGAAATACACTGTTGAGGGGAGCAGCGGGCAAGGCAGGAGAGGTCTGCCGCGCCATGTGGGATTCTCCCTGGCCGGGTGTCGAACTCGCGTCGCCGCTGCCGTCGCCGCTGCCGACAGCTCCACAGCGCAGCGCTTAACCGCTGCGCCACCTGGGAGGCCCGTATGTCAGTTTTGATTTCAGTCATTTCAATTTTCCCAAACTATTTAAAATAATCTCTTAGGTGATTTTTTTTTATAAAAGATTTATTTATCTATGCATACAAGCTGGGGTACAGGCCAGAGGCGTGGGTCGGCGAGAGGGTTCACCAGAGACAGAGCAGGTAGCAGAACAGGCAGATAGACGGAAATACACTGCTGAGGGGAGCAGCGGGCAAGGCAGGAGAGGTCTGCCGCGCCATATGGGATTCTCCCCGGCAGGGCATCGAACTCGCGTCGCCGCTGCCGACAGCTCCACAGTGCAGTGCTTAACCACTGCGCCACCAGGGAGGCCCCTGGCCTGTGTTTTGAAATCCATTCAGCCACTGCACATCTTCTAACTGATGAATTCAAGCCATGCATTTGACAGGTTATTGAGATATAAGTGTTTAATACCATTTTTTTCTTTTGTTTGTCTTGTCTTTTTATTTTTTGAGGTCTTCCTTTTATGTTTTGTTTAGGTTTCATTTCCACTGTAACACAGTTACTTTTGATTTTGCTTGAAGGTTATCCTGGGATTAATATATGATGGATTAGTTGTGTGACCTATTGAATAGTCTGATTTCATACTTCTTTCTGGTGGGCTACATTATTCTTCTCCTACTCTGTGTTATATAATTTAATTGTCTGTTACCACTGTATTTGTTGTTCTTTTGCTTTATGATAAATACTTTAACACTTCTTTCATGTGTGGCTTGGTGCTAATAAATTTTTTTGACAGTATTTACTTTTTGGTACAGCCCATTACCCTTCCTTCTGCCTTCATTGTTAATCTTGAGGGGTAAAGGATTCTAGACTGGATATCTAAGTATTTTAAATATCTCCTTGCTTGTAGTATTTCTACTGAAAAGTCCACTGACAGTTTAATTGGTTTTTTATAGGATACCCTTTTTTATCTTGATGTTTTTCATATTCTATCCTTGTCATTGACTTTTAACAGTTTTATTACAATGTGACTAGGTGTGTGTCTGTCTGGTACTATTTTGTTTGGAATTCTTTGGTCTCTTGCATCATGGCATCTTTTTTTCTTTTCCTGTGTTGAAATGGTTCTCAGCAATTATTTATTTAAATAAGTATCCTGTGCCATTCTCTTTCTCATTTCCTTGTGGAATCCTCATGATGTGGTTATTATGTCTCTTTGGCTTATCTCAAAACACTCATACTGTTTTCATTAATTTTTTTTTCTTTGTAATTCTTTTTTTGTGTTCTCTGACATTGCCTTTCAGGCTCACTAATTCTCTCCATTGCTTATCCTCTGTTTCTAAGTTTTTTGTTGTGACTTTTTAGATCTAGAGTACAGTTTGTAGCTTTCTCATACTTTCTTGGTATGTATTCTGTTTCTGTTTTATATCATCCATTTATATATATATATATATATATATAGTTATTTTTATGAAATGCTTACCAAAGTTGTCGTTTCCGCCCCACTTTTGATGCCTGTAGTTTTTCTTTTTTAGAATTATCCTAAAGAATAGTTGAGAATGTGTGAATTTTTTAATATTTTAAAACTCCATGGGTGTTAAGGACCAGTTTAAAAATGTATTTTAATAATGCAAGTTTATGAAAACTGTAGGATGAGTGTTAAAATACATGTCTTGTAATCTCCAAGTTTTATCTTGGTTATTAAGAATTTATTGAGACCTTACTTTATTCAAAGTACTATTCTTGGGGCAGTGATGACTTTTTTAAAATGTGGCTATGTTATGTGCTCTCCAGGAAGAATGCTTTTCTTAATCAACAAATTAATTAAATTTCTTTTATCCATTTTTGCATACTTGAACTAATGGCAACTATTTGTCTTTTGAGTGGGATCAGATAGAAGAATTGAAGACGTAGGATTTAAAGTGCATGAAGTAATTGGGAAAGAAAGGGGAGAGACTGTGCTTTGGAGGTACTTCATGTTGAAGGCAAAATACTGAAGTAGTCAGTGTTGGCCTTTAAGAAATGAATAAGATTTAAAGAGGTAGGAAGGAGGAAAAGGTATTTTAGGCAAAGGGATCCAGCAAGACTGAGGATAGGAATGAGCTTGTATTGCATGCCAGGGACTCTGTGAACACTTGAGCCTGAGTTGGGCCAAAGTTGTAGAAGAAGAAGAGAGCAAGGGTGTGGAAGGGGGAAGTTGTGGGTATAGAGTTTGGATTTGACCCCACCATGATTGAACAATGATTGCCCTTCAGAGGACTTCTGTGAAAAGGCTTGTTCAAGTGTGGAAGGCAAAACAGACTAGATGGGCTTTACACCAGAAGGATTTGTTGGGAGAATGTTACTCTTTTTCAGAATTGAGAATCATGGTAGTAGGGGTATGGGGGTAAAGAAAACAAGAGGTGTTACAGTAGAAGAAGTGGACAGATTTGGTAACAGTACGTTAAAGACAAGAGGGGTTGTGGTTAACGTGACTTTTAATTTTTGGCACCATGTAATAGGGCAAATGGAAATTTAGAAAAAAGGTTGCTTTGGAGAGAAAATGGGACATGGGGTTTTTGGTCATCTCAGATTTGAAGTAATGCTCTGAAGTGAACTGATGATAGTTGCAGGTGTGGGACTAGAGGTAGAGTGAGAAGTCACTCTCTACAGTTAGAGAGTTGAGGGTCAAGGACCTTGATGAGGGGAATGGAAAGTCAAAATGAGAGAAAATTGACAAAGAGGAAAGCTGAGCTCAAGGCACCATAGTGGTCAGAGAGGCTGTACCACATAAACTGAAGAACATTTCCAAAAGGAATAGTGGATTACAGTATCAGAGTAGTCAAATAGAACGAAGATGAGATGGAACAATGCAATTAATAATGATTTTAGAAAGTGATTCCAATAGAATGGCGAGGTAGGCATGTGTATTTTCTTCTAGGTTGGTGGGTGGATAAAAGAAAAAATATCTAGAGCCTAAATTACATTTGAGAGAACACCTTCAAGATGACCCCATCCTTGTTAGATGCAGAAGTTGTGTGTATTTACTAGAAGTAATCTGGTGATAGGGAGTTTGAGTGTCAAGAAAAATTCTCACAGAGTTGCTGTGGTATGGTTGGGATTGAAATGATAGTTTTATAAGATTGGAAGTTGAATGGGATGTATCCTCATAAGCAGTTGTACTACTATATATTGAAGACCATAGAGGACAAACTGAACCGGAGAGATAATTTCATAATTACCATAACTGGTAATTTATGAGAAGAGAGGATAAAATACATACTTAATATATACTTATATATTAAAACTAGAACTTGTATTAATATATAATAGTAATAAACTTAAAAAAAATACATACAGCAAAGTCCTATGTATTTCCTTATCCTCCTTCATGTAGGAACTGGAGAGGAGAAGGAACACTGGAGATGTTCCTAGGTTGGACAATAGATTCAGAAGCATCTTATAAGATCAGAGGAGTGGAGAGTTGACTCAGTTTTTTCATTTATAAAATCAGTGTAAATAATACCTATTCATCAGGTTACTATGAAAGTTGAGTGAGGAAAGATAAAGTGCCTTCTAGATACATTCTAAGCACTTACAAATGGTTGCCCATAGTTACCAAGGTAAAAACTACAGTGGTCAACAAATAATGATGGTGTCATGAGATAAATGTTGCAAATGAACCCTGTCCAGAATGCCGTAGGTACAGAGTAGTGCTTAGGCTGAATTAAGAAATTGGAAATGGGGCCTCCCTGGTGGCACAACGGGTTAAGCACAGCACTATGAAGCTATCCGGAGCCACGGCAACACGAGTTCGATACCCGGCCAGGGAGATTCCCACATGGCACCACAGACCTCTCCTGCCTCACCCGCTGCTCCCCTCAGCAGTGTACTTCAGTCCATCTGCCTGTTCTGCTCCCCACTCTGTCTCTGGTGAATCCTCTCACCACTCCACACCTCTGGCCTGCAACCCAGCTTGTATGCGTAAATAAATAAATCTTTAAGAAATTGGAAACAGTGGGAAAGGAATATGTCTGGGTGGTGGAGGGTAAATAAAAGTTTGCTGCTATTACATTAAATGGTTTGTGCAGGCATTAGAAAAAATAAGATCCTGATCTTAACACTCTTTCACACAAATGCACAAAGATAGACTTCATTTGACATGTGATCCAAAAATACAGAGACTGGGAAAGAAATGACTTAATGCAATAAATTGAGCTTTGAGAGTTAACTTTGAAAAAAGCTTTATGGAAGGAGGTTAAACATGGGGTTATAGGGTCTTTAAATTTGTCAGCCTGGGAGTAACCTTCCACATCCAGCTCCCTCAGTGAGATAAGGGAATCAAAAATTAAAGGGTTTTTAAAGCTGCCTGCTATGATAATTCTGATAAAATAATGTGCACAGAAGCAGAAATAATATCTTCTGACAGATTCACAAAAGGAGTTAAGAAAGTGGAATGGGAAAAAATTGAATAGAAATATATTTTAAAACTATTCCCCAGTGCCAGTATTAAAAAAAAAAAAAACACACAAAATAAACAGGTGGACTGAGAGGCTGTGAAACAATTATAGAAGTGTAATCTATACCGACTTCAGCAGCATCTCTCACTCTCTTGTCACTGTTGGCTGCAGCTGATCACGCATCCTGGAGCTAGCACATGTGTGTGGTGGGAAGAAACTAATTTTATCAGCTTATTTTTGGCAAATTTTGAATGCTGAAAACAGTTATTTTTGAAGGCAATTTTAGTAGTCGTTCTTTCATTATGAAGATAATTCACACTTAATATTGCAAATTTGGAAAGCAGGCCCTCTTTTGAGTTAGATTATAAGTCAACCAGAGTACTAAGGTATCTCTCCTGCTCATGGGTTATCCTTTGTGGTGCCTCCATGGTGCTTTGCACATAGCAGGGCCACGGTAGCCCTGAGGATGAATGCCATTCAGACTCCAAATAATTGTCTCCAAAACATGTGGAAGAAATTCTTTAGTCATGTTTTTTTAGTTTTTACAACATTGTGATTGATTTATACACAGTTCTATAATCCGGTTATTGATGAATAATAAACATTTTTTCCCCTAATCTGAACTCGGCATCCACATCTTAAATAACTGCATGCTCATTGAGTGGATGGAAGAATTTATTTGAATGGTTCTGTGTTGTTGCAAATGACATTGTTAAATCACTAAACAAGGTAGTATTGGTGATCACAGTAATTATTGATTTATCTTTCTCCAGTATCACACAGTATGCCTTTTTAAAATATGACAACCAGCCATTCTAAAGAATTACCACTCCCATCCTTTCCTTTCAGTGCTTGTGAATAAGAAACTAGTGTGAGATTTAGTGAAAAGAGTGATGGTGTCTTATGTTTTTTTCACATCTCTTAGATGTCTGGATTAATTGAAGATAACTTGGTTTTCACATCTATTTCTACAATGTCTTGCAATATGTCGCTTTGAAGTATCTGAGAAGACTGAGCCTCAAATATGTAGGGAGTTATTTTGTAGAATGTTCCTTAATTTGCGTCTGATGGTATCTCATAATTAGATTGATGTCAAGCATTTTCAGCAGTAATGTCACTTGTCAGTGTACTCCTGTCAGTGCATCCTGTTGGAGGATATATGATGTCATTTCACCCTGTTACTGGTGATATTAACCTTGATTGCTTGGGTAAGGTGGAGTCTGTTCTGCTCTACTGTAACATAATTACAAGGCTTTTTTTTCTTGTAATGATAACTTGTAAGATTTAATCTCTCAGCAACTTTCAAATAGACAGCACAGTAGGGCAAACTGTAGTCACCATGCTGTACATTATATCCCCAGTATTTATCTTGTAACTGCAAGTTTATACCTTTTCACTCATTTACCCCTTCTCGACCGCTGCAGACACCAAATCTGTTCTGTTTCCGTGAGTTCAGTTTATTTTTAATTAATTTTTTAATTAATTTTTTTAAAGATTTATTTATTTTTGCATACAAGCTGGGGTGCAGGCCAGAGGTGTGGGGCCGTGAGAGGGTTCACCAGTGACAGAGTGGGGAGCAGATTGACCGAAATACACTGCTGAGGGGAGCAGCGGGCAAGGCAGGAGAGGTCTGCTGCGCCATGTGGGAATCTCCCAGGCTGGGCATTGAACTTGCGCTGCAGCTGCCAACAGCTCCACATTTTGCTGTGCTTAACCCTTTGCAATGTCAGGGAGGCTCCCACATTTTCTTTATTCACTCATCAGTGGATAAGGTTGTTTCTGTATCTTGGGTATTGTAAATAATTACTGCAAGGAATATGGAAGTATTTACATCATTTCAAGATAATGATTTTGTTTTCTTTGAATATATACCCAGAAGTGGAATTGCTGGATCATGTGGTATTTCTATTTTTAATTTTTTGAGGAACTTCCATACTTTTTTCCACAGTGAGCTTAACCAATATATATTTCCACCAACATTGTATAAGGGTTCCTTTCTTCATATTAAGCATTTGTTGTCTTTTTAATTATGGCCATTCTAACATTCACATGTGGTTCTGATTTTCATTTGCCTGATGATTAATGATGTTGAGCACTGTTTCATATACCTGTTGCCCATTTGAATGTCATCTTTGGAAAAATGTTTTCGTGCCTCTGCCCATTTTTCAATTCGATTGTTGCTATTGGTGCTGTTGCTTTGCTATTAAGTTTTATGAGTTCTTAAATTTGGGGTATTAATCCCTATCAGCTATATGATTTGCAAGTATTTTCTCCTTTTTGATAGGCTGCCTTTTCATTTTGGTGATGGTTTCATTGCTGTTTCAGAAACTTGAGTTTGATGTAGTCCCACTTTTTTATTTTTGCTTTTATTGCCTTTCTTCTTGTAGTCAGATCCAAAAAATCAGCACCAAAACTGATGTTAAGGAACTTACTGGCTATATTTTCTTCTAGGAGTTTTATGGTTTCAGATTTCATGTTCAAGTCTTTAATCTGTTCTGAGTTGATTTTTGTGTATGCTGAAAGATAGGAATCTAGTTTCATTCTTTTGTATGTGAATGCCCAGTTTTCCCATCACCATTTATTGAAGAGACTATTCCTCATTATATGTTTGGCTCCTTTGTCATGAATAATTGATCATAAATTTGTGGGTTTACTACTGGTCTCTATCCTGTCTCATTGATCTTTGTGACTGTTTTATGCCAATAAAATGCTATAGTTTTGTAGTATAGTTTGAAACCAGGACACAAATGCCTTCAACTTTGTGCCGCTTTCTCAAGATTCCTATGACTCTTCAGGGTCTTTGTGGTTCCATACAAATTTTAGGATATTTTTTCTATTTATGTGAAAAATGCCTTTCCATTTTTGATAGGAATTGCATTGAACCTGCAGATTGCTTAGGGTTGTGTGGACATTTTAACAAGATTAATTCAATCCATGAGAATCATAGTATGTCTTCTTAAGTTTCTTCCATCGTTGTTCAGAATTTCACCTCCATAGTTAAATTAATTCCTAGGTATTTTATTTATATATGAGTTTATTTATATGTTTATTTTTTTATAAATTTATTTCCTGGGTATTTTATTCTTTTTATAAATGGGATTGTTTTATTAATTTTCTGTGTTGTTGGTGTGTAGAAATGCAGCTGTTCTTTTTTGTACATTGATTTTGTATCCCATAACTTTACTGGATTTGTTTATTCTAGTAATTTTGGTGGAATCTTTAGGATTTTATATGTATGTAGTATACTGTCATCTGCAAAGAGTGACAGTTTACATCTTCCTTTCTGATTTTTGTTCCTTTTCTTTCCTTTTTTTTTTTTTGCTTTTGCCTAATTGTTCTGACTAGGACTTCTAGTACTATGTTGAATAAAAGTGGTAAAGGGTGCACCCTTTTTTTATTCCTGATCTTAGAGCAAAAACATTCATTTTGAATATGATGTAAGCAAGAGTTGAATTCCTATGACATATTTTTGGTCAGAAAAACATCAGCAAACTTCCAAATGAAGAGCTAAAACACTTACAATATTAAACAATAATTTGTATTCAATTGTTCATTCGTCAGCCTGCTTATTCTAGTTCAGGGTCAGGGTTAGCCAGAACCTATTCTGGTAGCAGTCAGGTGCAAAGTGGAGGCAACGTGGACAGGACTTTGTCCCATTGCAGCACACACACTTACTCAGACTGGGGCAATTTAGACACGCCAGTTACCTAACATGCACATCATTGGGTTATGGGAGGAAACTGGAGTACCCAGTGATTATGCTAGAAAAGAGCTGCCTGCTGCTTCTGAAATGATCAGGCTGGTCAGATGACATTTGTTGCTTCCCTGCGCAGCATAACTCTTACATTGCTGCAGGCTGAATTTTAGTGCTGTTAATATTTTTCTTTTGCATTCTGGATTGATGATCCAGGAGTTCTTGACAGTGATGATTACTGTGGTTGTGCACAGGAAGATCACAGCCCATACAGAATCAACATTGTATTGTGGAATGACAATCCTGAAGGTGACTGAGGGTATAGGTCAGGCTTTATCAGGAAAATCATGTGTACTGGCAAAGCTTTCACCTGGGAGTACAGAAGAACTGGAAGCTGTCATCTAATTTCAGTTAAAGATAATATGCAGACAGATAAAGTTGAGACTGATCAAAGTTCTATACATACTTAAGAGAGTGGCAGGTAAATTAATGTGACATCGAATTCTGGAACTAAGAGAAGTTATTTTTTCTGCAGCACACTAGATATGAACAACCTCCTTAAGAATCCTTGTACTTGAGGCTGGTATAGACACACACTCTACGGCTTATTTAAATGTTTGGTCTTTGCCACTTAGGAACCATACTTATTATCGCCAACACAGACTACTACTTTTAAGTCTTATAGTAACAACCAGATAAAGAGCCACCCATCTTAAAGAGAAAAACAGAAGAGAGATTACTTAATAAGTGGTATGGTATGTGTAGCCCACTTGTAAAACCCCTAGTGAACAATAGAATGGGAGGATAGCAGCAGGAGTTAGTTTAATACAAGGGCAAATCTGACACCAGTGACAATCAGCAAATAAACACTAATGGGCTGTCAGGTCTTTCTTTAAAGATAAGCTCCATCTGTATAAATTGAAATGCAGCCTTTCCTGCAGGTAGAGAATGATCTAGTTTTCAAAAGATCTGTCATTTAGCCCTAAAACCACTTAAGTTTTATAATTAGCAAATTATAAAGCAGTATTAAGAACTCTTGTTAGGCCTCCCTGGTGGTGCAAGGGGTTAAATCTCAGTTCTATGTAGCTATCTGCAGCCACTGCAACACAAGTTCAATCCCTGGCCAGGGAGCTTCCCACACGGTGCAGCAGATCTCTCCTGCCTCGCCCACTGCTCCCCCTGAGCAGTGGACATCAGTAGATCTGCCTGTTCTGCTCCCCACTCTGTCTCTGGTGAATACTCTCACCACCCACACCTCTGTCCTACACCCTAGTTCTTGTATGTCTAAATAAATAAATCTTTAAAAAACAAACAAAAAAAGGACCTCTCCTTATTAGATTGGAAGATAATTTGTGTTAAAACTATTTACTGAACTTGATAAGAGAATTTCTTAAAATGCCCCAAAACTTTTCAGCATTCTTCAGTTTTGAATAGTCTTATTCTTACAATTTTAGTAATTACTTTAAATTTGGTAAGAATGGTTACTCCAGTCCTTAAGAAGAAATTTTAAAGTTTGTTTACTTTGCCTCTCTGGTGTGAGAGGTCAATTTTATGTTTTAAAGTATGATTTAAAAAGATACTTTTTTAAAAGTAGGACCTTCTAATTCAGACTTACTTGCCAGTAATAATGCCAGTTGATAGTCTGAACTATATATTATGGAGTATTATTGATTCATAACTTCATATATACAGAGCATTTGAGTATTTATTAATGAAGGTGCTCACTGTCTAGCTCTTAACTGACAAGAATAATTCATAGTTATATGAATTATTTTCATACGAAGTTAGTGCTTAGGGGTGTTTAATTTTTGTTGACTGTACTATTAATTTGCTTAGCAGTTTGTAAGCAGAATAAAAGTTAAATTTCTTCTCATTTTCTCAATTATATGGATTAATGATGTCTGATTAATTGGTGAGGACTGTACCAAATGCTTTATGCAGTTTTTGTTTAGAAGATACTATTATAAATTTAGTCTTCTGGGGCCTCCCTGGTGGCACAGTGGTTAAATGCTGCGCTGTGGAGCTGTCGGCAGTGGCGATGCAAGTTCAACACCCGGCCAGGGAGATTCCCACATGGCTTGGCAGACCTCTCCTGCCTCGCCCGCTGCTCCCCTCAGCAGTGTATTTCTGATCTGCCTGTTCTGCTCCCCACTCTGTCTCTGGTGAACCCTCTCGCTGCCCCACGCCTCTGGCCTGTACCCCAGCTTGTATGCATAAATAAATAAATCTTTAAAAAAAAAATTTAGTCTTCTGACTAGCTGACAATTTTTTAGGGTCCTAGTACCACTGTAGTTATAAGAAGTATTGAAATTAATATTCAAGTTGTCTTTCTAGTCATATGAACTGTTTACACTGAATATTAATATAATAAAATAACCACAATTATTTAAGTCAGATTGAACTTTTAGTTACATACTCTTTCTCACTTAGCAGTTTTGATAAGTAAAAAGGTCAACCCTTTTAATGGCAGTTTACCACATGATACAAATTAAATGGCACTGGGATGAAGCCTGGAATATATTGTAGAAGGAACGCTCGTGGTGATCACAGGGAAAGCAGAATGGCTCAGAGTCCTGGGACCTGGGCAGAAGCATTCATAATAGAAGAAGATGTCACAATTACTTTATATCGAAAGCAAAGCAAAGAGGGAGTTTTTGTGGGTCCTCAGATTGGAGAGCTCTTCAAAGATGACCGGTTCAACAACTTGCTGCAGGGTGATGCGAAACAAGCATGGGATGCTTTTCGCCTAGTGTCTGCAAACTTTCTTGGGAATGTTAGGGCAGAAAACGACAAGGAACTGGTGGAAGACATGCTGATGCAGTATCAGAAACTTGGCTGCAATATGTCTCTAAAGATCCACTTCCTTCATTCCCATCTGGATTTCTTCCCTGGAAACTGTGGTATGGTTAGTGATGAACATGGCGAACGTTTTCATCAAGATAGCGCATCAATGGAAAAAAGATACCGGGGAAAATGGTCCACTACAATGCTGGCTGACTACTGCTGGACACTCCCCAGAGATGCTCCTGCACAGCTGTACAAGAGGCAAGCAAAGAAATCTAAGAAGTAGTCTATGATTTGATTTTTTTACAGGTATTAACTGTAGGCCTATTACTATTGGCATGCATTTTGTGATGTAAACATCAATTTATTGCAGATTACAAAAAAAAACTAGAGCCAAAATTAGAATTTGACTGTCATACTCGTGTTGAGCACATACAAATTGATAGGAAATGACTAATTTTATTTATTATGACTTTTGTAAAAATTTGTTGACTAGTGTGATAGTTTTTGTCCATGACTCCCTTTTCATATTGTTCTTAAAATATTTTGTTGCTCCCAAAGTAAAAACTGTCAAAATATCTGTTCACAGCACAGTATGGTTTTTCTTTGTACCCAGCAGGGGAATTTCCTTTTGTTAAATAAACACCCTGCTTAGCTAAAGTGAAGGGATGTTTATAAGGCATTTTGTAAACTGACTGTTTGTGTCTGTTTTTCCTCCTTTTAGCAATATTTGGAGTTCCTGTGTAGGAAAAAATTTGCTAAATGGTAAAATGGAACTGAAATTACTAAATTCTTGGTCCTGGAGTAATTTATTGGTTTAATTTGAACAAGTTATCTTGCCTCATACTCAGCTCTACTCATCTTGTAAACGTTCTGTAGGGTCATTGTGTGCCAGAACTTGTGGCAATTGTTTTTTAAAATATTCTGTCAAAAAAATAGTAAACTTGGGCCTTCCTGGTGGCGCAGCGGTTGAGCGCTGCGCTGTGGAGCTGTCAGCAGCGCGTGATGCAAGTTCGACGCCCAGCTGGGGAGAATCCCACATGGTGCGGCAGACCTCTCCTGCCTTGCCCGCTGCTCCCCTCAGCAGTGTGTTTCTGATCTGCCTGTTCTGCTCCCCACTCTGTCTCTGGTGAACCCTCTCGCTGCCCCACGCGTCTGGCCTGTACCCCAACTTGGATGTATAAATAAATAAATCTTTAAAAAAAAATAGTAAACTTGTACAGAGTTGTCAGAAAAGTTATGATGTATATTTTCTATGATTTTCAAGCAAAGATGCATTATTACTGTTCCAACAACTCAACATTTATCTGGAATCCCAGCAAGTGTAGGTGCTTCACTATTATGTTGGAGAAATATATATATATATTTGTAATTTTATTACTCAGAAAAGCATTTTTTTGTTTAGATTTCTGGTTGTGCTTGTGCCTTCAACACTTTGACAATGATTTTCTACTCCTTAATAAGGAAAACACACTTGATTCTGTCCTGGATCCATGGAGCACACATGGAGCCACCATAGGCCCGGCCTGCAAGTTTCTTCAGTTTTGATAACCTCATAAAACTTTCGGTTTCACAGCATGAACTCCTGCGCACACACCACATGCAGATTTTGGTGCTTTCCCAACTTTCCTGATGTCAAGTAAACAATTCAGGGTTCAGACAGTCTTGTTTGGTTAGAGGCTGTATTGTAGGATAGCCTATGGTGGTGTATCAAACGCTGAACTACTCTGAATGCCTCTGGACACAGTCCCCAAAAGAGGAATATTGGTATTATTTTTAAGAAGGGACAGATAAACAAACAGAAAGGACTTGTTTGTGGAAGCAGTTTGCAGGGCCTGTCACATATTGGATAGGTTACAGAGTCTGTGCTATCTATTGATAGAATACCAGCAGAGCTCTCTATCAGTAGTGGCATTGCTGAGGGCTCTCCAGTGCTGGGGGCATTGCATTGTTGGAAATGAGATCATGTTAGATGCAGTACTGCATGCAGTTTTCTGGAAATTTGTAATATGTTTAAGATACATAACTTGCTAATCAGAATTCCCCATGATGTAGATTATCATTATAGCCTTAGTTTTTTAAGGAAAAAATTTCCAAAAACTTAACCTGTGATACTGGGAATATATCTACCCTCACGATACTTTCAGAAGTGAGAAAGGAGACTTGCTGACACTGAGGGGGGACGGAAGATAGGTGGGGGAATGCGGAGCTAGAGCTTTTGCAAAAGCACACGTTTTTCCTCATGTTAGTCTCATTCCTGGCCAAGAGAGTGTGAGACACTGTTTCTTAATCTTGGTTTCATTCCCTCTTCTTTTTGTCTAGTCCCATATGTATATGATTGTCCACTAGAAATATCCAGTAGGTATCTCATTGAACTCTCAAATCCGAATATTCAGAGGATGACACTCATGATTACCTCCTCCACTTACCCTTCCACATTCTCCTTTGGTGCAACTCCACCATTGACCCAGCGCACATCCTGTCAGTCACCTAATCCTGTGGATTCTTCCTTCTGTATCTTTGGAAACCTGTCTCTTCCTTCCAGCTCTCACTTCAGTCCTTATTCTTTCTCAGCAGAAACCCATTCTATTACCAGACTTGCCCATCTCCAGTCCAAGTAGAATTAATCTTTCTAAAAATCAAATTGGGTTAAAGGTTTCCCCCGCTATCAGAAAGTAGAATTCTCCTATTTGGTATAATTTGGTAGGGTCGTTTTTTGTTGATGTTTTGTTGGTGGTGTGTTTGTTTGTTTATCTGGGAATGTTATTAATATGTGTTTATATGGAAAAAAATTTCAGCATCCCCATTGAGATTTGGGTATGAGGTAGTCACAGAACAAATCCTGAGACATTTCTGGGTCTAATAGGTTATGCTGCAGTAACAAAATCACTCTGAAATCTCGCTGTTTTTAACAACAGTTTTATTCCTTGTCGTGATGCCTATTCATCACGGGTTTTCAGGTACTCAGCCTTGTAGCTGCTCCATCTGGAACGTATCGTGTCCTTAGCACGACAGAGGAAAAGAGATGGGTTGGATTTTCCATCTCAGCCTAGAGCGTCACAGGCCCCTCTGGTCACATTGTAATTGGTCAGAACTAGTCAGCAGGCCAGAGGGGCTGCATAATGTAGGCAATCATTTGAAATATCTAGTCAGCATTATGCTCTGCCATGGTTGTGAAATATAATCAGTCACCTGATTTCTCATTGGCTTCATCCATGGCCTTTAAGTTTCTCAAGAACTGAAGCTATTTCTACCTTACTTTTGTGTCCCAAGCACATGAGTACACAGTGTGCTTCTGATGATTTTTTTGTTGTTAATAAATGTCCTCCTTGAGCTTGGATTCAACTCAAGTCACTTTTTTTTTTAATTTCTTTAAATCTTTTTTTTTCTTTTTTAAAGATTTATTTATACAAGCTGGGGTATAGGCCAGAGGCGTGGGGCGGCGAGAGAAGGTTCACCAGAGACAGAGTGGGGAGCAGAACAGGCAGATCAGAAACACACTGCTGAGGGGTGCAGTGGGCGAGGCAGGAGAGGTCTGCCGCACCATGTGGGACTCTCCCCAGCCGGGCGTCGAACTCGCATGGCGAGCTGCCGACAGCTCCACAGCGCAGCGCTTAACCGCTGCGCCACCAGGGAGGCCCTCAAGTCACTTCTTTAAGAAACCCTCCCATTGCATCCCTCAACCACATTCCCCCAACCTGGGTTACGTGTATCTTCTTAGTGTCATTGTGGTATCCTATGCATACCTCAACCAAAGCTCCCCGCTAGGGTTATATCTCCCCCCGCAATCCCCAGACTGGATACTCAAAAGTGGGGACTATGACATTTATATTCTTTGAAAATCTGTATTAAGCAATGGTAAAGCAATTTCTTTTTTGCCCATAATCAAAATTTTATTGAAATACTGACACCAAGGTAGGAGATCACAGTTGCATACCTTACAAAATGAAACATAATTACATTATCTTGGTAGATTAACTGGAATTACTGGTGAGGCTCTCTGTGATCTTAACACAAATTCAAGAAGTTGTGTTGGTCATTATTGCTTTCTTCTAAATGAACACCCTTCTGTGAGCCTGACCTGGTAAAGCAGTTTTTAATCCCTCTCTCCCATTACTGTTTAAACTGAAGCCTTTCATATAAATCTCTCCCCATGGGGTTCATCTTTCTCACTAATTTCTTTATTCACTAATTGCACATGTGTCCCTAACCATATAATCATGTTCCTCTCTGTCTGTGTGAATAACAAGTTATACCAGCCTCTCCTGCTCTTTAGGGTGGGCCACCTGTATCATGAGTCCAAGAGTAATATATGAGGGGATGTGTTCCTTGGGTACACTTACCATCTCTGCACCCATATCACCTGCCTTGGTGACAAGAACTTCATAAAAGGCTGATACCTGATTGGCCAGTCCCCCTTCAAACTGCCTCAAAATTTAGAGGTTTTGATCTCTTCATTTCCTCTTCTTGGCTCATGATGATGCTTAGTAAATATTTGTTGAATAAACAACAAATGCTTTTTTTTCTTAGCTTGTCATTTTCCAGAATCTTTTAGGAACTTTGCTATTAATTTCCTTTTAGATAATTTTATATTTAAGAATCAAACTTCAGAATAAGAATTTACTTAACTGGAATGCCACTTAGTATTTCATAAGGTGGAGGAAGGCGTGACGTCTCTGGCTAAAGTAATGAATATTTTTCTTAATTTTTGCAATAAATTTTTGATAAGTGCTCAAAGAAAAACTTTTGAGAACTATTTACCAGTAATAGAGTTTACTTTGAAGTGTGATTACAAAGCAATGAGACTGGCTTTGTCCATCCTCAGTATTACGTATTGTCTTACTTCATATATTTATGTGTTGAATGTGCAAAGCAATAATACTTGCTTTTAATTTACTAATTAATATTTCAATTGAAATATTAATATTTGAAATATTCAAAAAATATTGAAATTTAGAAATTAAATTATACTTTATGTTGCAGATTTCCTTTGCTTTGCTTTAGTTTTGAAATAGCCCTATAAAGGTCTTTCATTTTGACTGTAACTAATTGGGTGGCCCCAGTCAATCTTTGAGGCAAATGTAGGTTTAGAATGGCTCTGCCAAAAAGTGGGAGCACTCTAGGAAGGAAACATTCCATGTTATTTCTGTCACAATTCAAGGATTAACCAATTTTTCTGTGTTTTTGGTTTTTTTTCCCTTGAATCTGCCTAGTGATTCTGGGAGACTTAAAAACTATAACTTGAATAAACCACACGATGTTTTTGTTTTTGTTTTTGTTTTTACTTGTTTTTGTTTTTGTTTTTAAGATTTATTTATTTATGCATACAAGCTGGGGTGCAGGCCAGAGGTGTGGTGGGGGCGGTGAGAGGATTCACCAGAGACAGAGTGGGGAGCAGAACAGGTAGATCGACTGAAGTACACTGCTGAGGGGAGCAGCAGGCGAGGAGGAGAGAGGTCTGCTGCGCCATGTGGGGATCTCCCTGGCCGGGTATCAAACTTGTGCTGCAGTGGCTCTGGATAGCTTCATAATGCTGTGCTTCACCCGTTGCACCACCAGGAAGGTCCTGGGTTTATTTTTCTTTTGATAGATAACATTTAAAAATACAAGATTGGCCACAAGTATTAATGAGAACAAGTGTGGCAATGATCTCATCTTCTTTTATGGAAATTGTGTATTTTGGCTTTATAATTTAATTTTATAAAACTATGCAGAGTTTTGGAACCTTCTGAAGACTGCTTCCCTGGGTATAGACTCTGAGGACGAAAGCAGTGGCACTGACTTTAGCTTTTAATGTTAAACTGGTTTTATTTCATTGAGGTGAAGTTCTCATAACATAACATTAACCATTTTATATAAAGTGAACAAGTTAGTGGCATTTAGCAACCAATACATCTTTCTGGTTTCAAAGTAAAATAGAACCCTGTATCCATTAAGTAGTTATTGTCCTTTCTTCCCTTCCCAGGGTCTCTGGCAATCAGCAGTTTGCGCCCTGTCTCTCTGAATTTACCTATTCTTCATATTTCATATACAGATCTTCCTCAGCTTATCGGGATTACCTCCTAACAAACCCATCCTAAATTATTGTAAATTAAAAATGCATTTGAATTTTGTACCCTAGTGTAGCTTAATCTTCAGTTGGATAAAATTGTCTAACACAAAGTATTTTATAATAGTGTCAAGTGAATATCTCTGACACAGATGGGCACTTTGTAAATATGATGAGATGCAAAAATACGAAACATAGGCTTAAAAGCATGCTGGCAGCACGAGCACTGGCAGCACAGCACACTGAAGGGCGTCTGTAATTTGCCCTCTGACTGTGTGGCCAGCTGGGGGCTGTAGCTTGCTGCCGCTGCCCAGCATCATGAGCGAAATGGAACTGATTGTTGCAGGCCCAGGAAAAGATCAAAATTCAAACCTCGAAGTATGGTTTCTACTATATTGCTCTTGTACCATCATAAAGTTTAAAAAAATCCCAAGTTTAACCGTCATAAGTCATATAGTATGTGAGTCCAGCTTTCACTTTGCATGATGTTTTCAAAGTTGACCTATGGGCTGCATGTATCAGCACTTCATTCTCTTTTATGGCTGAAGAACATTCCGTGTATATATTTGCCACCCTTTGTGTATCCATACTGATGGACAGTAAGTTGTTTCTATTTTTTTTTAAAGATTTATTTATTTATGCATACAAGCTGGGGTACAGGCCAGAGGCGTGGGGCGGCGAGAGGGTTCACCAGAGACAGAGTGGGGAGCAGCACAGGCAGATAGTCAGAAATACACTGCTGAGGGGAGCAGCGGGCGGGGCAGGAGAGATCTGCCTGCCATGTGGGAATCTCCCTGGCCGGGCGTCGAACTGGCGTCGCCACTGTCAACAGCTCCACAGTGCAGCAGCGCCACCAGGGAGGCCCTGTTTCTATTTTTGACTGTTCTGAATTATAATACTGTAAACATTTGCATGTGTTTGAGTGCCAGCATTCAGTCCTTTGGGGTATCTGTATACCCAATATCCCACTGGGAGTGGGATTACTAGGTCATAAGGTAGTTTTTTTTTTTCATAAGGTCATTTTATGTTTAACTTTTTGAAGAACCACAAGACTGCTCTCCACAGTGCCTGCGCTATTTTACATTCCTACCAGCAGTGTTCCAGTGTCTCCACATCCTTGCTAGTACTTGTTGTTTTTTAAGTTATACCCAGTGGGTATGAAGTGGTAGCTCATTGTGGTTTTACTTTGAGCTTCCCTAATGACTAATGATGTTCAACATCTTTCTTTGTGTGTGTGCTTGTTCCTTATTTCTATATCTTCTTTGGAAAAATGCTGCTTGTCTTTTTTTGTTGAGTAAGAACTCTTTAAATATTTTGGATACCACCAGAAGATGTGGTACATATACACAATGGAGTACTATTCAGCATGGAAAGAAGATAAACACATGCAATTTGCCGCAACATGGATGGAATTAGAGGGAATCATACTCAGTGAAATAAGCCAGAAAGAAAAAGAAAAATATCGAATGGTTTCACTTATAACAGGACTATAGGGAGGCCGGGTGGGAGAGAGACACTCAGCG
>PVIJ01019254.1:0-23912 GCA_004024925.1 Scalopus aquaticus
GCTCGAACTGATGTCTTTAGTCACTTCTAAACATAGCACTTGCCAATTCAATAATGCAATTCACCTTCTAGTTGTGTAAAATAGTTGTTCCTTGGCATAAGGCTATATTCCTTCCTGGGAAAGATTAATCTGTTTGCAATAATCTCTGCACACATGCAAAGTCTCATTGGCCTGTACTGACTTTAAAAAAAAACAACAGACTTGGGTTCACAAACAACTCAAACACCTTTCTGGGGTGAGCCATATGGCTTTGTAAAATAACCTGGAGCTCAGCTTCGAGAGCAGCAGGTATAGAAAGTTACTGGAACTCTACTATCAAAGCATCTTTCCTTTGAGTCTCAAAAAGCCTCTTAATCTTATGAGCTTCCTCCTATAAAGTTGGGAGAACTAAAATCCTCTATGTCATTATTTGCCAACCACATGCCTGGAGGAAACAGATAAAATTATAAACTAGTGAAGTGGATGGCATGACCATAGAGAGTGAGGGGAGACTCTGGACTCTGTGTCATCCAATTCCTATCCCAGAGCAGCGTTAAAATTTTTATTTAGGTTGGCCATCAAATTGGGTAGGAGATGGTGATGTTAGAAGCTAATTTTGTATGACAGTTTATTAAAAAATATTAACCCAAACCCACAACATCGGGGGTGGGGGGTGGGAACAAAGTACTGATGGAAATCATGTGGAAGAGTAACTAGACCTCCTCTTGACCCCACCTTGGTGCTGTCCCAGCCTCACGTCCATTGTCGTCCTGTGAGAACTGGGTCCAGGATTGCCAGAGAACCTGCATTTTCCAGTTTTTATGAGAAATGTCCTGGCGGTGATAGTTCAGACCAGCGGTCAGATTAGGGTTGTTGATAGGGTGACAACTGAGGGCAGCTCTGAGGGAAGTGAGAGTGAGCTACTCAGTGACAGGGGCCAGCGTCTCCCAGGAAGAGGAAAGACGAGTGTGTTCCTAAATCATGTAGAGCGTTGCAAATCAACATCACTGCAATAAAACAATACAATGAATAAATTGCATGTATACCAAAAATAAAAATGGGAGAATGGATTTTAATAGACAGCCAGCGTCTCTATCATGACTAGCTCCTTTGGCCACTAGCATCCCTTACGTAAAACATATGTTAGTCTTTAGAGGAGAAAGTCCCAAATTTTGTCCAGTTATTGACTCAATCTTCATGTCTAGGATCTCCAGATGATGCTCAGACCTCTCCTTCTGGTCCAGGTTTGGCTTCTCAAGGAGCTAACTAAAGTAAAAGACAAGCTACCTGTGCTCCATATAAGACTTCCAAACAGTCTTTGGTCCACACCAGTGATTCTGGAATCCTGCTGGAAAGTATGTGAGAACCCTCAACTCTAGCAGAAAATGTTTTGGTCGACTCTGGGTCTGCAAGGAACATTCGCGTCCATGGTTCTCAGCGGCTCTTGGCTCTGCCTTTCTGGAGAATAGTCTTGTCCATTATCCCCCATACAAACATACGAGGTGACTATTTGTGGGTATAATATGTTTTATGCCTCTCAGTGCCCATTTAATGTTGATGCACGAGATCAGTTTTATAGACACAAACTTGTGGTTTCTGAGCAATATGCTTTGCTCACAAACCATGGTAGGCTTCTGACCTACTTGTTTCTTGTCAGCTTCAGATCATTCTAAATAAGCTCCCACCCTTTTCTAGAACTGTTCTTAAGTCTGTTCTTCTTGCTCAGCCCACCTACATGGATTCCATGCCCACATGGAATCTATGCTGACATCTGAAATGATGGGCTTGGGTGATAAGGCAAAATCCTTGATACTACCTTTGCCACTGGGCTGGGTCTCCTGTTTTTGACCTACAAATCTTATCTTCTAGTATTTGAGGTATAGAAACCATCAATTTTTCCAGCCCAGAGAAACCCCAAGTTTTGAGGGTCTTTTTATTCTATGTCAACTGCAAACTAGTCAATTCTTGTCTGATTCATCTCTTTCTTGTCCTACTTTGCTAAAAGCAATAAATAGCAGTCAGTATACACCCATCATTTCATTCCATAGCTTCCTCTAGAGCTACAGACTTAATAAGCTCTTGGTCTGCTTTCCAAGTTATCATAGATGATAATTTTATATATATTTCCCCCCCCCCCCAGATATAACAGAATTCTAATTTTCCGGTCTTTTGAGATCCATTTTCTTCCTTTATTTAGTCTCCGTGATAGGCTATACCATATATTTTAGGTGTTGACTACAACACATACTCTTATTTTTTTAAGGATATTTATTTATGCATACAAGAACTGGGGTGTAGGCCAGAGGTGGGGGGTGGTGAGAGGATTCCCCAGAGATAGAGTGGGGAGCAGAATAGGCGGATCTACTGAAGTACACTGCTGAGGGGAGCAGTGGGCGAGGCAGGAGAGGTCTGCTGCGCCATGTGGGTCAGCTCCCTGGCCGTGGATCGAACTCATGCTGCAGTGGCTGCAGATAGCTTCATGGTGCTGAGACTTAACCCGTTGCTCCACCAGGGAGGCCCAACACTTACTCTTAGGTTCTGGTTTCCATATTGACTGGGGGAGATGGATTCAGATAAAGTAGATTAAGTAAAAATATGCTTTTCTCTCAAGGAGGGAGGTTAAGTTAACCACACATGACACCCTGTATCCTTAGGAGCATCTGCCCAGTAGCCAGGAGAGGAAAACACTGGCAGCATGAGCGGGAGGTTTAAATGAGCTAGGCCTGGAGGGTGCTTGTCATCTCCATTTGCAACTACTGACAAAAACTTAGTCATATGAGACAGCCCCAGGGAAGCAAGGACATCTTCTCCAGCCATGAGTCCATGTTATTGCCTCACACCCCATTGGAGAGATCAAAAGGAACCAACTTGAAGAGGTTCCCCGCGGCCAAAAGGGGGTACTTTGAGTTTAGCAAGGCTATTAACTGCTCTTACTACATATCAAATGTGTTTAAATACATGAGTCTACATTTATCCTTATGAAATCATTGTCGTGTTTGGAGAAGTATTTGAGTAATCAGTTCATTATGTTGTAAATTAATTAAGAGGGGGGAAAATCAAGCACTCATCCTATCTTACCTATATGAGTTTTATCTCTGTATCCAAATAGTAAATGAGGACCTTTGTTGGGGAATAGCATGTTCTAGAATGATCTTTGTGTCTCCTGCCACTCTCTTGAAAGTCCTATCTCCAAGAAGCCCTCATTACAAATCCTATTCTGAGAGCCAGGGATGCTCAGTGTTACTGGGGTAGATCATTGTTTCCAGAAATTTCCAGTTGACCAATCTAGGACCAATCTAGGACCTCTGGTGTATGATAAACCAATCACACTGTTGGCTTACTACTACCAGAAAGTCCCCCAATCTTGGGGCTGGGGGAAAGGTGGTTACATTTATAAAACTGAATCCTTCCTAACCCCCAATAAGACTATTTACTCTACTGTGACATCTCCAGTTGCCCATCAGGAAGTTAAGGGCAGAGGGAAAGAGGTGGTGAAAACACAAGTCAGGGGGCAGAAGCAAGAGTGCTAGAGAGGACTGAATAGGCACGAAGGGCCATAGCCCTGCGTGGTTGAATGCAGGAGCATCACATCAGGACACTTGGTGAACAGCCAGCACTTACAGCAACACCACGTGCACACTCAGGGCTGAATCCTCACCATTTTTCTAGCATCACTCAACCTCCTGTAGATAAGAGAAGGAGCCCCAGGAATGGCTGAAGCTTTCGTCAATAAGCATCCTACTCTCTTTAACTCAGCCTGCTGACAATCATGGCTGCAAAAATTCTGGAGCTTCTTTCTTAAGAAGGTAGTTTTCCTAAGAAGGGTCCTTTGGGCATGTCTTAAGTTCTCCAAGATTTTTTCTACTTTGGAGTAGCTTACCCTTCTTGTCATGGGGTTATCCAGGAACACATACACTCACTCTGGAAGGGACCTTCAGGGTCACCTCATTTTACAAATGAGACAACTGGGCATTTGGCCGAGGTCACACAGCACAAGTATGGTGTGACTGGGGCTAGAAGTCAGCTCTGCTGTCTTCCACTCCACAGCAGTATCCATCACATGTCCCATTTCAGGAAAGGTGACTTGACCAGCAGCATGCTCTGTTTCTAACCTCCTGCTATTAAATGTCAACTGCTTCTCAGTTTGCTTTCAATTTATGGAGTCACATCACGCATGTACAATGCGAGAAATCCAGCAGGATGGCTTCTTACTTCTGGGCCCCCTACTGTTCTCACATATATTACTGCGGCTCTCAACAGGGAATTTGAGTTTCAAGGAGTGAGTGAAATAAACCCTGCAAAGCCATTACATCATGTACAATATTGGGGGATAAACATCCGCAGAATACACAATGCCGCTGGCAGCTAACAGCTTGTTCTGAAAAAGGCTTGTTTCTGGAAAAGGATATTGAAAGGCAAAACAACTTATTCTTGTTTTTGATGGAAAAAGAAGGCCAATTTAAAATGGATTAGTGTGTGCCCTTATATGTTTGTTCCTCTGGTTATTTCTTCCAAAAACATCCACTTGGCATCAGCCTTCAGACATTGGCCTATAGAGTTTCCCTAAATGATTTTCAGGGGATCGATCTTGGAGATATTTCATGAGAACTGCAGAGAACTTGGGGCTCCACCAGGCTCACCTAGCGGATGAAAGGCTGTGGAAGTCCTTTCATCTAGTCCATTTCCCAAACTGCTTTGACCCTGGAATCTTTGTTCATTTTTTATACTTAGAACTCGAGTCCCACTGAAGCCCCTTGGGCAAGAACTGGCTCATGGTTACTCTCCAAGACCTTAATGTGCTAGATGGCATTGTTGGGCTCCAAGGCTTTTGGTGGAGCCTCATAAATGTGGCACTCGCTGTGGGCCAGTGACCAGGTTGACTTCTGACATCAGTAGATTCTCCTCTGTCACAAAGGGACAGTGTCCTTCAACCTCTCTCCCACCCTGCCTCCAACTCCTGAAGGTCTAATTACTCTCAGTAAATATTGACCATTAGCGTGGTTGAGACTGAGACCTCCACAGAGATATTCCTGGCCCTCCAGCTCTTGCTTGTGTTCTGCGCATGTCACCAGACAGTAACTTTAGCTCTCAATCTGTGTCACCATGATGTCCTTTCACCAGGCACTGGGAGTTCAGTCCCTGCAGGATTTGGAGGCTCACGTCAGGGTCCTTTGCCCATTTTCCTTCCCTGCCCCCTCTTTGCATTCTCTTCCCTAGGCCTTCTTTAGTCATCTAATTCCTCTCATCATGAGGTTGCAATTTGGGAGGCTACTTTGTTTTCAGCATGCCCTTAGGAGAACTCACAGTTTACCCCAAGCAGCTTATCAAAGTATTTCTACCAGGTGAACAGAATGCTCCCTCTGAGAAAAATTCTGATTTCGTCTTCCCTATATCATTGTTATTGAATCTATCTATCTATCTATCTATCTATCTATCTATCTATCTATCTATCTATCTATCTATCTACCTACCTACCTATCTACCTATCTACCTACCTACCTACCTACCTATCTACCTACCTACCTACCTACTTATCTATGAGAATAGTAGTGCTTGCTTAATGAATGTAAGTTCCCCTCCTGTTTCCTCCTGTTTGGTCCAGAAATGCTGTAATCAATCTTGGCTGCACATCATTACAACCATGTAAATGTCTTGAAAAATGTAGATATTAGGGTCCTACATTAGAGATTCTGATTTAAATGGTGGAATTCATTCCTCAATGTACACTTCAGGGTTTTACTGATTTAGAACATGGAAAAAAGAAGATGGAAAATGCCACCAATTACCAAACTATCAGGAAGAAGAAATGCTAAAAGGCTCCACCATGAACTAGTGCACTTGATCGCTTTCCTTCCAGTTGTTCATAAAAGTGTGACAGCAGAGTAGCTTATCCCTGATCCTGCCTGTTGAGCTCCAAGCTTGTGCGAATGGGAAATAAGCCTAGAATATGTAGGTGCTCTTCTTAACAGCCTCAGTAGTGTCATGCTACACTTAAAAAATTACAACCTGGGACAAGTACTCAACCAGCTCTCATGGACCCAGTGGATCCTCCCCTACATGATCAGTGTCTGCTCCTCCTTCTCTGTGTCCTTAGACACAGAAAACATTCTTGGACTTTTTCCTCGACTCTCCAAGGTCAGGCCAATGGCTGTTACACTCATCCACCTTTGTACTTAACTCTTACTGTAACAGGACATTCATTACCAGTAAAAACTACGACTCAAAATTGAAAATCTCATCCTAATGGTTTGATATCTAGGGCAATTTTAGCCTGGCCTCCCTTAGCAGCACAACTTAGAGCAAAGTGCTTGAGTATAATCCCAGGGATCAGAAGTGAAAGGCAAAGAAAAAGGAGAAGGATGTAAGGGGAGATGTAGAGGATTTGTTAGCCAGCATGTTGCCACTAGGTGTGACTGATTGTTCAGTCGTGCAGGTCCAGCCCTTAAGAGGACATAAATACTGCATCTCAGCGCTGACCGCTGATCAAGGCAGAGGTAGGAAATTACCCAGCGGAAAACCAATGAGCAGTCAACCTGATTATCCACTTTGCATGGATGACTGGTGTATAGCGACTGGAAAGACAACATGAATGGAGATGGAAGGGATCTCCATTCTAAGTGAAATAAGCCAGAAGGAGAAAGATAAATACAGGCTTGTGTCACTTACATGTGGAATAGAGAGAAACCAAACAAAGGGTCAGACAAAGACAAACACTGAAACCAACACTTGAAAGCTGACTGTAGTACTGAGGCACCGAGGAGGATGGGGGCAGGGAGAGGGCTGAAAATGGAGCACCATGGACAATGGTTGAGGACTCTAGCTGCTTTGATGGTGGGAAAACGCTGGTGATCACCCCCGAGGGGACGGATTCTCCACTGTCAAATATTAACAAGGATGCAATGCAATGGTACTTCATTATGAAAAAGAAAATCAGAGACAAGAAAGTCTGGGGAAGACGTATGTAGACTGGCCTGCAGGAATGGATACAAAGTATGCAGGGGACCCATAAGAGAAGGTCCCAGCAGAGGGGCTTCTCAGCATCTAGAAGGAATTTCATTGATGCTGGACATTGTGCTAGACAATGGGTCCAAGGACAGGGTGGTCACGGTGCAGAGACGGAGCTTTCATGGTGTTCCGTTGATCTAGCTAATGCTACTCTTGAGTGGCCAAACCTGCCAGCAGCAGAGGCCAAGCAGATCAGTTGGCTTTTGGGTGGTAGGTTGATTACAATAGACATCTGCTTGGGGGTGCGGGGATAGAAATTGTCTTTACAGGAATTGGTACTTCATCTGAATGTGGATTTCCCACATGTAGAGTTTATGCATTTTTGTGTTGCAGTAACTTTGATCTAAGAAAGGCAGAGCCAGTAAGGGCTCAGACACTTCAGATATGAAAGTCAGTGTCATCCACCAGGACACCAACTTAGACGAGTGAGTTCTTGGACACTGAGATAAAAGTTCCTAGAGCACTAATTTGATCATGTCATTCACTTGCTTAAAACTCTTAAGTGACTAGTTATTGACCTTAAAATAAAAGTTGAAATTATTTATCTTGGTTAAGAGACACTCGAAGATTTAACTTCTGCTTTGCTTTTTTTTTTCCACCCTCTATCTTTTGCTGCTTCCTTACAATCAACTCCAGCAACACTGAACTATTTTCATTTCCTTAAAATGGAGTCAGTCCTTTGTATGCATCTTAAACACCCTCCTCCACTTATTAGCTTTTGTTCAGTCTTTGAGTTCAGAGGATATAACAAGTGTTCTTGGACATTTCCCTGGACCCTCCAAGGTTGAGTCAGTCATGGCCGTGAAGCTACAGTGTGTGTGTAATTTGCCTCTGCATCCTCTCTGAGACTATAATCTTCCCACGACTGCTATACCTAGCCAAAATTAGCCACCTGACAAAAGTTCATAGAAAGAATTTATAAATAAATCAATGCTTTCTTTCTATTCAATTGTTCACTATCCCTTATAATATCATTTAAAAAGATAAGTGTCCTTTTTTTTTTTTACTCCCTTCTTACACTTCTCCAATGTACTTAACAAGTGAAATGCAGTGGAACATGAACAGCATGAAATTGGTAATTTGACTAGAGTTTGTTTATATCATTGGGCTTAACCTCTTTCAGTCAACATTTAGGACAAATAGATTAAATTCCATATATAGGTTCTCAATCATTGAGCATTCTTTTTCTGTACTTCTATAGTTTTAAAAATATTGTTATATATTTTTATCACAACAGTGTACTAGTATAAGATTTTTTTAAATTTTTGCATACAAGCTGGGGTGCAGGCCAGAGGTGTGGGACGGTGAGAGGGTTCACCAGAGACAAAGTGAGGAGCAGAACAGGCAAATCGACCAAAACACACTGCTGAGGGGACCGGAGAGTTCTGCTGCGCCATGTGGGAATCTCCCCAGCTGGGCATTGAACTCACACCACAGCTGCCAACAGCATCACAGCGCTGCGCTTAACCGTTTGTGCCACCAGGGAGGCCCAATAGTGTACTATCATAAACCTGAGCTTGCTGCCTCTTAACAGTTTGTCTAACTGATAGCCTTGAATTTCATGTGATAGCACAATCATTAGAATTAGACTTCATTGTGAATAATAAAGAATGGCCATTCTATATGACAAGTCCCTTTAGGGCATTCAGGGAATAGTGGCGGTCCCTTTCCCGGAAAAGGATCCGCAAATATTTGTAATGTGTACATAAATATATTCTGAAATTAGTAGAGCAAATGTCCTTCTGGACTTGACCTAAGTAAGGTCCACTTTTCAACAGGGATCAACCTGATTTTACCACAAGCAAGCCCGCTGGCCCAACTTGGGTGAGCTACACGGGTTGGGGTTAAGGTCACAAGCTATGGGTGCAAACATTGGAGTTCAAATTCTCATTCTGCTTTTAGCCTCTCTAAGGTTCTGTCCTTTGTCCTCTCATGTACAATGGAGATAATAATATCGACTTCCTAAGATTGTTGGAGAAATGAAGTAAATGTGGACTTAGTGTTGCTCACCCATTGTGTACACTCAAAGTACTCACGACAACTCTCACTGATGAGTTCCCAAGAAACTAGAACAATATGGGAATCTAATTTAAAGAGTCTTAGGAAAGACAATATTCAGAAAAGGAGGGGAGGGAGGAGAAAGCAGGAGGGAAGAGGGGAAGAGTAGAATGTATCCATTTTTTCCAAGGTAATTTTTATGAAATCACAGTTTCCAATCTGAGATTTGGAAATCCAGGCAATCATCCTAGGAGCCAGCAGAAAGAAATGGTAATAGGCCCAGTAGCATTGTGGAAAACATTTGCAGAAACTGCAGGGGAGAGATAGCAGGAAGTGCCAGGGGTAATGCACAGCTTTCAAAGGGCATTAATAACTCACAGGGACACACGGGGTGATTTATACTCTTGCCTACTCATAAACAGATAATAAGCACAGTGACTCACTTGTCGGGTAGAAAACTTGATTTTTTTTTTAAGCAATAAGCAGAATCATAGTATATCATTTCCTTAATGTAGGCTTGGAGAAAACTGGAGGCTGACGTATCGCTAATTCATTCCAGCTCTCACATGGTAAAAAATACTGTCATCTCTGGAATGAGTCAAACAGGCTTTAGAACTTTTCCTGAGGTAAGAATTTTTAAAAATGCACATCCAACAATAAAAGCATATTAAAAATTTTATTATGCTCATACAATGAAACAATCAAGCTAAGGTTAGTACTTCATCACTTTCTAAATGCTTTTATATCCAACATTCATTTGTATAGAAACCAAGTACCATTAGACAGGATGCCTGCTTTAATTTTCATATTAAGGATGAGGAAACTCAGCCTCAGAGAGATTATCTTTGCTCAAGGTCACTGAGCTATTAAATAAACAAAAGCTGGTATAAGTCCTATGGCCTCAAATCACAAAGCAGCCTCAATGGACCTCTTAGATGCTGTTGTCATATATACTGACAAGTTCATGCTTTTCAATAGATTTTTATCACTGGGGCTCAGTGGCTTAAAAGGAAGTTGTTCATTCTATGAATTAGATATAGACACATGTTCAGACATCTCATGAGTGTTCTTCTGATTTGGCCCATGAATAGGGTATAACTGTAACTGAGAGACTGAAACTTGCTTTACTTGCTTCTGCCTTCTTGGATGTACTCTTCATCCTCCTCCATCCAGCTCTGTGTCCTGAAAGGCCAACCATATGAGACAGAAAATGAGATTCCACTCTTCTGGATTCCTAGTGCCCACACAACAGGGAGCATCAGCAGAAAGAAAACAAAACAGGGAAAAAGGATAGGAGGTGGGCAGCAGATATGGACAGTTAAGCAAAGAGGACATCGGGGAGGCTAACAGATGTAAGGAAAAAAGCTCATCATCCCTTTCATAAAGAGAGACACAGATTAAAACTATAATAAGATACCATCTCACACCCATAAGAACTGCACAAATTAAAAAGAACCCGTCCCCCACCCAAAACAAGGGCTAGAGAGGATGTGGAGAAAGTGGGATGTGAACTGGTACAGCCTTAATGGAAAGGGATCTGGATTTACCTTAAAAAAATAAACACAGAAATACCACTGGGCCCAACAATCCCACTCTGGGGCGTGTATCTGAAGAATGGGAGCCACCAATGTAAAAAGCCATCTGCTCTAGTATTTACTGCAGCACTGTTTACAATAACTACGACATGGAAGCAACCTAAATACCCAGCAATAGACAATTGGATCAAGAAGATGCAGTGCATCTACACTATGGAAAACCTTGACTTGTTGCTTGCATCTGAAAGAGTTTGCAGTAAATGACCAAGCCCTCATCTGGGAGAGCTGAAACTTATTGCAGCCTGTTACTTAGAATTCATTTGGTAAATTACTTTACGCTTCCTTTTCAGATTCCTTATCTATAATTAGGAGGATATTGTAGTGTAGATGTTGCTCAAATGCCTTTCTAGAACTGAATACGGAGAAAGAGGATTAACAGTGGCCAGTCTTCGACTCAGCTAGAACTGAAAGGAAAGTTATGCTTCAGAGTGGACTCTCCTTCGCTGCAGAGTCCCAACAGGCAACCTGCTCTCCAGTCAGTAGAAGCTCCTGCAAAGGAAGACCATGTCCAGCACGTTCCACTCCCATTGATAATCCTGGGAGACCTCACCTTGCCTTCCCTACTTCAATTCAACCAAACAAGTACTCTACATACTTCACATGATATCCCTCTTTAAATCTAATCATATCAAATGACCAAATTCATATTCAATGCCCATTGTATAAGATGGGGTGCTAGGTATTGCGGGTATCTTCTTTCTTTCATGAACTATAACTTTTTGACACCTTCCTTTTTTTTTTCTGGGCAATCAACTGGACTTTGATGATGGAAAGGCTTTGAGAGAATATCTCTTATATGGTACAACCTTTTAATATTCTGAATATGACTCCTGTTATACCTATAATATGCAAAACTCTATGCTAACTTCTAGGAAGGAAATAACATGGATTTGGAGACATTCCAGAGGTGAATCAACATGGTTTCTATAAACTCTAGATTCAGAGAACAGATTGGTGGTTACCAGGGATGAAGGGGGTTAGGGCAAAGGTGAAATGCGTAGAAGGAGCCGATTGCATGGTGGTGGAAGGAAACTGGACTTTTGGTGGTGGTGATGATGTTGTATAGACAGATGTTGAATGATAATGTTGTACACTTGAAACTTATATAATGTTATAATCCAATGTTAATGTAATGAAAAAATTTAAAAATATGTTAAAAGAATGACAACTAGGTTAAAAAAAAAACAAAAAAATGAATAAAAATCATGGTTTCTGCTCTTAAATAGCTTTGACCTGGTGAGCACCACTGGCTAAGGCAAGACCGAGAACTAAGTGTGACCTTTACCACATGACTGTGAGACCAGTGGTGAAAGGCCATATGGGTCCTTAAAAATTTGGCAGCCTTCAGGCTAATTGCTTCTTTCCCAACTAAGAAATGGGCAAAGGAACGATTAGAAACTTTTGATGGTCTATAGACATATGAAAAAAAGTTCGACATCATTTATTATAAGAGAAATGCAAATTAAAATCACACTAAGATACTACCTCATCCCTAAGGAATGGAATTAACAAATGCTGGTGAGGTTAGAGTGAAAAAGGGACTCTCATCCACTGTTGGTGGGAATGCACAGCCCCTGTGCAAAGTGGTATGGAGATTTCTCGAGAAAATAAAAACAGAAATTTCATTTGAGCCAGCAATACCGCTATTATATATTTACCAAAAATACACAGAAAATCTGGTACACAAAGATCTACCTACACCCATGTACATAGCACTACTTACAGCTGCCAAATCATGTAACCAACATAAGTGTCCTTCCACAGACAAATGGATAGAGGAAGTGTGGAACACATATTCAATGGAATATTACACAGCTATGAAGAAAGATGAAATAATGGCATTTGGCACTAAATAGGTGGACCTTGAGGTGATTATGTTGAGTGAAATCAGCCAAAAGTAAAAGACAGATTTTGGATGATTTCACTCTTTTGTGGAATATAAATATAATTACACTCAAACAATAAAAGAACTAAGAAATTGAACTTGGCAAAAAATATAAAACGTAATGGTTTCCAGAGGGATAGGGAAAATGGTAGAGAGGATGGGAGGAGAGAGGCAGGTGAGGATGGGTGGTTTGGTGGAGGGAAAAAAATTAAAAAGAAAAAATATGTATAATTGTTTCTTCTCTATTCTGCAGGCAAAAACCTAACTGGTCCACACTTTTTGAGTCTTGATTTCTTTTAGCCCCTGGCAGTGTGGGGCTGGATTTGGCAGTGGAAGGGACCCACAAATATGTTGTTTGCCTATAGGCTATACATCTTTAGTTGTTGGGTCTTCACTGTGGAAGGGACTGTACCTTTTCTCTGGAGGATGCTAATTAACAAGATGTGCATGGGAGAGAGCTGTTATGTTAGAACAAGAGTTCTCAAAGTGTGGTCCTCCCCACCCCAGAGTTACTGGGAAATGTGGTGGAAATGCTCACTCTCAGGCCCAATCCCAGGCCTACTGAATCAGAATCTCTGGCAACGGGGCGCAGGATTGTTTTAACAAGCCATTCGGGGGATTCTGTTGCAAATGAATGTCTGAGAGACACTGGTTAACACTCAGACCATGCCCCTCCTCCCGGGGGCCCAGAGCCAGACAGCACTGGTGTCACCTGGGAATTTGTTAGTGAGGCAGAATCTGACTTTACCTCAGATTGGCTGACTAAGAATCAGTTAAACTAAAATTTCTCTGTGATTTGTACAAGCATTCAAGGTTCAGAACATTTTGCTGTAGTGACCGGACCCCCAGTCAACCCAGATTGTAGGTCAGCAGTGGACAAGGTTGACTTAAAGAAAGTTGTGTTTTCTACTCTTGCTACTCTGTCAGAACTTGGGCATCTGAGAGACATGATCACACTGTATCTCAACTGTGCATTAAAAAAAAAGCTTTATTTTCTTTTACTGGTCTATTCTTCCTCCAGAGTCACCAATCTCCTGGCTAGCAGGGTGTAAGCAATTCGCTTGCTTGTAAACTGAAGATATGACCACCTCTTTTTGCATAAACCAATTCATGGGATTTACTCAGATACTTTGGGGTAAATTCTCAGTCTTTCAGATACAATCTACCAACCTAGTACCTTCCATGATGACTCTGGGATGGGCGAGGCTTTCTTGACCTTGTGGTCATAGAGGAGAGGCAGGGTGAGCTGCTCACATAGTGTCCTGTGAAAATTAGAAAATGATGTGTCTTCTTTAAGACACTTCCATTTGCTGGAAATGTGTCATGTCGACTTAGTTAGAACAAGCTCCCAACTGCCAAAATAAATATGCAAATCTACAATGTCTGTGACATGAAGGATGCTCCCCCAAACGTGGATTTCTTGTGCAGTGCTCAACCTGCCCAACTGTATGCTCAACCTGCCGCCTTTATGTTTGTAGCACAGTGATGCACATCAGGCTAAATGGAGTTTCTTCACAAAGCTTGCAGTTGCCTGCAGGGAAAGTACATCACTAGCATTGACGCCCCTCTGGAAGATGCTACTGTAGTCTTTAGTTCATGAGATTCCTCTTTTGTCTCTGATGTCCTCATTCTAATTTTTCCTTGCTTCCTCCCCACACTCCACTGGAGTCAAAAAGTCAGCATTTTCCATTTTCTTGTATAATAAAAGCTTTATTTATATCATAACCAAGTCCTTACTTCCCTTGCCTTGTGGAAAACTCCAAGCTTAGGTCATCCAGACCTGGCTTGTGATATGAAAGGGGAACCTAAGGGAATGAAAAATTCTTTTCTTTTTCCATAATGTCTGGCTTTTGAGACATTGCTCACTAGCGAGTCACAAATAATATTGACTTCTTTTTTTTTCTAGCTCAAATTCACCCCTCTCCTCAAACATGGAAACATATTGCTTTGGTGAATGAGTCCCTCAGGGCAGCAGTATTTCCTAAACTTGAAAATTAAGATGTCATTGATAATACTGATTTGTTTTATTTCAACAAATATAAAAATATCAATGAAGACCTTTCTAAAGGGAAATTCTTTCTCCTTCACCTTATTTTCCCATAGAACCTTAAAATTTTTCAACTGAAAATAAAAATAGTCCCGAGAGTTTCAGAAACTGAACCCTGGGGTAAAGACAACATGTGAAATTGCACCATTCTTAGTTTGCTACATCAGTTACCTTGTTAGCTATTCATGCAACAAACAATTCTGATTACCAGTGAGAAAGCCCTTAACAAGAAACCTTTTGGGGGTCAAAACAGGAGTTGTGGGAACATCTCTGCTTATTTCAGACCCTGCTGTTTCTTCACAGTCCTTTCCTCTGAGAAGGGTGAAAGGTGCTGAAATGTACTAAGTCTTCCCTTCCCATCATCCTTTTGAATACAGGGTATCACTTTCTCCTTCCTTGGGTGAAAGCCCAGAGAAGCAGTAAAGGAATTACGTTGGAGATTCAAACCCTCTTTCCTTAGCAACAGCAAGTGTCATTTCCATGAGTGGGTGAGTGACATGAGGGAGGAATTTTGGTTGTGTATATCTATTTTAAAACCACTAATCACACCTAATAGAGCTGGTGCTCTATTCTAAGGGTTCACGCTCTCACCTCTGTCAGGGCACGTTTTAGTCCATTACTGCAATCCTTTGATTTGATCCAGTTTACAGCCAAATGAAATCAGGGTTTTTCCAAGTTAATCCATTTGTTGAAG
This sequence comes from Scalopus aquaticus, assembly GCA_004024925.1. NCBI lineage: Eukaryota > Metazoa > Chordata > Mammalia > Eulipotyphla > Talpidae > Scalopus > Scalopus aquaticus. The sequence continues at coordinate 15,204 of PVIJ01019254.1, forward strand.
TCAATAGTCTTGGAGCCAAGACCAGAAGTTTTACAGTAATTTTGTAAAGGATTCATTTAGATGGATTCATTTACAGATTTAAACACTTATCCAAGTATGATTAATGAAGTGCTGAGTACTGAAGTTACTATTTTTTATGTCATTGGCAAGTTAAGGCATTGTAAAGTAAGAGTTCTTAATTGTACTTGATTTGAAATTAACTGAGCACACATTTCTTAGTAATAAAATTTGTATCTTTATTCTAAAACTCACACTGAACAGCTTCCCTACTTCATGTAGTTCATTCCTTAACTGGCTATATACATGGGTTGTTTTTTGAACTTATAATTGCAATGTTATTTGAGGAATCATAAATTTTTGAATGTGTAAAAATCCACTGGGTGTTTTGTAAAGGGCTTAAGAAAATCGTAGACAGAAGAAAAAGATTTTTGACCATTATGTTTAGTAATTTGCAAATGTTAAATTAGAACATGATTGTATTACTGGTCTTCGGAGAAGAACTGATTTAAACAAATCAAAATAGCAGATGCAATTCTTCAGTGCTGAGATCTAACAATAATAAATTAGAAAGGAAAGATCATACACATACTGAATTACATCTGGACCTTCATTGGTAAAAACTTCATAACTGTAGGCAAAAATCACAAATAGCTTAGGGCTTAAATGTTTTATGTTTCTATTTATTTGAAAAGTGGCCAGTATTCTCTTATGTAAGATAAAGACAAGCCATCAATGTCATGGCCAGAGTCTGCAGAAATGACATTTTTTAGACTATGTTCTTACATGTGGACTGGCCGAGTTTAATTGGATGAAGAATAAACACTGGTGAGTGACTAGAACATGGAGTTTACTATTTTAAAAAATTATTTTTGCTGAAATACCATAGTTGGTATATGGAATTTAAACCAAGAAAATTATTTGATGGTCCCTGAGCTTTGCAGAAAGCAGAGAAATGAAGTAAACTCTATTTCATCATTTCCCCCCATTCATTTCCAACTCATAGGATATTACTTGCTTCTTGTATTAAAAAATATCATCCTAAACTACTCTTCCCTCTTTGGGAGTGGCAGCTAGCCTTAATCTAGAAGTTCTGAATAGAACGTGATCGACATCTAGTGGCTACAAACATAGTCTCTGTGTGCTATCCCTGGCCCACAACAAATGATGTAGTGAGAAAGGGATCTTTGGAGAAGAGCAGCCCTAACTCCCACATCATTCCCCCTTAACCCAGGTTTGGCCCAATTCTGCTGTTGTCAGCTTATTCCCGCTAACAAGGGATTTTTACCTAATATAATTAGTGACATAAAGTTAATCATGCTATCCCCAACCACCATGTCCACCTAGAAGATATAAATAAAACATTCAGTCAGTATTGGATTTTTCCAGAAAAGTAGAGCAATGAAAAATAAACCACAGATAGAGTTTTCTTATCACTGCTCCCGTGGCAACCATTTCTGGCTGGGGAGGAGGGAAGGGAGAAGGGATTGGAGAAGGGACCCCAGATGCTGATTTAGTAAACAAGAATATGAAACCACCCATATGGCACGTTATTTCAGAAGTTAAGCGGGTGACATGTGTTCTACTAGTTGGTATTAAGGCATCTTACAAAACAGGACAAGCACTCGCTAAAAGGGGGCAGGGAATTTTGTTTGTTTCTGTAATCTAGGTGGGTTGTTTGTGTGTGTGTCTATGAATGTGTGGTGTGTGTGTGTGTGTGTGTGTGACCTCTCTGATTCATGGCAGGGTCACCAGATTGGACCTAAACAACACATCTATTATCACAAAACCCCTCCTGGGTTAGGGTGTCACAGTAGCTGTTGTGTTTCCATAGTAACCTGTGGCTGGTTTAGCCAGAAAAGAACAGGGGGCTCTTGAATGGATGACAGAATGATGACAATGATGACAGAGCAAAAGGAAGCCCAGGCAAAGATACAATTGTTGTAAAAAGAAATGCCTATATGTTCTGCATCACAAATTCTGTTTTAAAATGAGTGCTAATTAAAAGTAAATAAACCAAGTTCATGGAAGCAACAGATACCTTTGGTAAATAATTGCTTATTTGAGCATGACGTTAAAGAGTCCAAGGGGAAAGTATTTAGCCTAAATTGAATAATGTCTAGGGGGAAGGTTTTTAGCCTAAATTGAAAAAAGAAAAAAGGCTAAGTCAGTTTGTGTATGCAGATGTGCTCGGGACACTCTTGGAGAGATGATGCTATATGACTTGAACTAAATGGGGAGGTTAATTTTGATGCCTTTTAACTTCTCCTTCACCCATGAAACTTCCCCAGGTGAGGCAGGGAAGATGGAGGTTTTGAAAACCTGCATTCAGTTTCTTCTCTGACCTATCCAAGATGTCTAACTGAGTTTGTTAAATTAAAAAAGTAACATTCTGAATAAGAAAATGTCAAAAACTTTGACAAACCAAAAGTAACCCTGACTATTTTGGTTACTCTTCCTTTTGAAATTCTATCTTCAGCCTATAAACACTTGTAAGTATATCTCAGCATGTGCAGACAGAATCTATTAATTTTCTAGAAATTGTAAAGAACAGAGAATAGTAGTGGAAGGCATCGAAGTGTAAGAGGTGGCTTCCTCCTATGGCCCACAGTGTCACGGAAAACTTTAATGGAAAATATAGTCAGTTTGTGCTCTCACTAGCTTTTCAGTGCATGTCTAGAAATTTATTATTGAAAGAATATTAGTTTTTCTTATAAGTTTTTTTTTTCTAATGTGAGGGCACCAAATGATATCAAGACATTTGCTACCTGATTACCTGAGGGTGGGAGGAGTAGAAGGAACAGTTAGGAGACAGAAGAAAAGGAGAAGACTAGCATAAAAAAAATTCTTTGAAAAATCTTGGTTAGGGAAATATTTCCCTGATACCTTCTTAAACTGGGCAGAGCAATTGCTATAATGAGAATGCCAAGGGAATGTCATATCAAGATCCTTTAAATATTCTAAGTTTGCAATGAGTGCAAGATTTAATATAAAAAATGTCTTTTTTGTTTATAATACATCTTTTTGTCTGTACTGTACCTTTTTGACTAGAAATTAAATGTTTGGTAACTTTAGCTATGTTATACCAATGGTATATATATTTTTAATCAAAATAAAATATTATTATGAGAAAGAAAGTAAATAAGGTATCTGAGCAGACTGAAGAGCTGTCATAAGCTCATATGTTTGAGTTATCGAATGTACATATATATTTTCAACTCTCATTCAGAATATGTTTACTTTTACTCTACAGAGAAGTCTGAGAAAATAAGTGACTAGGTTTCTAAACTGATAGAAGTTTGGTAAGACTTCCTGAGATTATTTCTTTTGTAACCCCAGTACTGAACACAGAACCTAGTGCATAGGGTAGATTCGATTTGTTAAAGACTGAGAAGATTAAAAGGAGTATTTAGCAGTTGGGGTTTTGGGAGATGGGCACACACAGTTGGGAGAAGTTACAGCTGAGTCTAAAATTCACAGAGAGAAAACTTATACAAAACAGACACAGTTATCACTAATTTAAAGACACACAGTTCCACACTCCTTACTAACTTCCGAAGGACAATAGCACAGATGCAGAAATGATTGCTGTAACAATAATGACCCCAAGCCACTAGGAAAATATCAACTTTTGTTTAATAAGCATTTAATTAAAGTCAGGTATCTATACAGGGTACTTTTAAAATAGTTCCATTGGAGAAGATCAAAATATTCTCTCACTTGGAACCCTCGGTTCCCTCCCACGCTAGAAGTCCTTTTTAACAGCATGGTTGTGAAAATATGTACCCATCAAAAAATTCCTAGATTTTATTCCAGGATGTTCAATTCCACAGTATCTTTTGTAGATGTAGATGTGTTTTTACTTTGCTTTTGAGACTTATTATGTTTCCCAGTACAGAATTTTAATATATTCCACATATCAGATCTTCCTGTTTCAGTCACAAAACAGTACAGAATTGGATCAGCGACACAATTTAAACTTGTTAATGCCACGGTGATCCTATATATTTTATAATTCTGCTTCCCAGACTCGCTGTAGACAACAAAATTTGCATCATGTTCTAAAATGCTGCGAATCAGCAGCATCACATGAAAGGGAGTGAAGCACAAGACAAAAGTCACTATGATGCTGAACAGTAGCTTTATGATTCTCTTCTTCTCCCGGTTCTCCGTGGCCTGATTATGCTGCACAGCTCGGTAGACCTTCTGGTTGCAAATCATAATGATGACCAAAGGGATGGCATAGCCTGTACACGTCCTGATCAAGTTATGCCTGACCTGCCACTTCTCCAAAGGGTATCTGTCATAGCATAAAGTAAAATTTAACTTTTTGGCATTGCAATATTCTGTAGCTATGTCTTCTTCCCACAAAGTGACGCTATTGATGATGGTTTCCAATATCCACAGGCAGAGGCTGAGCATGAAGGAGAACTTTCTTGTCCTTAGGAAGGAAAACTTCAAAGGGTAGACCACGGCTAGATATCGGTCCACAGCAATGCAGGTGAGAAACGCGGTGCTGCTGTAGAAGTTCATGAACATGAAGAAAGTGCTCCATTTGCACAAGGTGGGAGAGAAAGTCCAGTTGTCTTTATTCCAAGTGTAATGAATCCACAGGGGAAGAGTTAATGAATACAGCAGGTCTGATAGTGACAGACTGAAGAGGTAAATTCCTAGTTCATTTTTCTTCTTTGCTTGCAGAAAAGACACACAGAGAGACCCAATATTGCCTGGGATGCTGAATATTACTACAAAGATGTAAACAATTGGAAACAAATAATGATCAATGTCGTGCTGTTCTTCAATACAAGTGCTGTTCATTTTTTCCAACTTTACAGGGTGGCAATTACAGTCGTTTTCAGAAACTAACCGTCAGTCTTGCTTCGTTGTAATTCGTTTTCTAATTCTTTTTTACTGAGATTTATTTTGTGTTTCTTTGTTCTCCAAACTTCTGATTAATTCATCTGTGCTTTTAAAGATGGATGTAGATCCATTTCCACATGGGTCACAAGGTTGGAAGCTAGACTTCAGGGTCCTGGCAGGTAGCTGAAGTGGTCAGTCGATTTTAATGACTAGAAACCCATGTGCTTATTATCACAGAAAACAGATGAAGAATCCTAAGGATCAAGCAGGTTATCCCTCAGCTTTCATAGATTGCTGTCCACAATTTATCTTCATGAAACGCAGAGGAGATGGGTGCAAGTATGAAAATGCAGGCTTTATTTTCATAGAGGTGGGTATTTCTTTTTAAATGCCTTTGTTTCTGCAATGAAAGAGGAACTAGAATAATTTAGATGTTTAAAAAGCACTATGATTCTGAAACAATCTTATTTTGTTATGCTCTTTGCATTCAATTACAATGAAAGTGTTTAAAAAGAGAGTTATCTAACTGACTTTTGTAAATGAAATCCATCTGAGATATTTCACCTGTTTTAAATAAGGACTACCTAGGAATGCTAGAGTAGAAGGAACTGAATTTCTCACTGGTTGTGATATAAGAACATAAAACTAAATTTGAAAAGCCATGTTAGGAGCCAACCAACTTAATTGGCAAATTAAGTTATGTGTTTGTAATCAGTAAGTTTTGAGTGTATGATAAATCATTATTTTATGATCATAAAATTTAAATTTCATATCCAATCCAAGGGTATACCACTTTGAAAAACAGTTTATTAGCCTAGAAAACACTGTTACAAGAAATTTGACAAAGTGAAGTATTTTAAAATATAGCAGCTTGCTCAGTCTTTGTTAGTAATTGGAGAACAATACCTCTTCTGTGCCTTTGCTTCCTCTGTGGGTTAGCTCACTTTATCTTTTTCATGCTCTTGTGAAAGAGAGGACATAATGTCCTCAGTTCTGTGCAGAATATTATGATCGTCAATTCCCACCTTTTTGTCTGATTCTTTATTAGATTCATTCCTTTTTAAGTTTTGATGTCTGAGCTGCAAGCAGGAATAGAGAATCTACCTTTTGTTCCAGCTTGGAGTTGAGAAATACTTCTATTTTCCTTTACTGGTAAAGCCTATTGGTGTTTTGCACAGAAAATGTTGTACTCACTATGCAGGGGAAGGAAGATTGGCTTTCTTCCTGTGTGCAGTATGGCCTAGATGTTATCAGAACCACCCTCTTCTAAGTGTGAATGAGTCTTAAGCACAAAAGAGATAGGCCTCTCTAAGACACAGGGGTTCTGCTATAGGTAACACAAAACTATCCTTATTACATATGATATGTCACTTACACTCTTAGAACAAAATGGGGAACTAAAATTCCTGAAATCTTCTAGTTTTACTAGACCTAAAATATGAACAAAATATGAATTTGAAAACACTGAATGAAACTCCCAGAGAGGGGGAAAAGTGAGTGATGGAAAAAAATAGGAAGTGGGAGGTAAGAGGAGAGCAGTAAAGCTCTGAATAGGTTGCTGCCAAATGTGGGTCTAGAGGAACTAACTGGGGTCTCTGGATGCAGAGACACCAGGGACAGAGGAAGTAGGAAGTAGTCCTCAGTCACCCCAAGTCTAGCGAGGGTCCAGGCACCTCTGCCCTCAGGCAAAGGATGACCTAAGAAATAAAACAAAATAACAAACTTCACGGCTTTTGCAGAGAGTGGTAAGCCGGCCAGGTCCTATCTCAGTTTTCTTTCTGTGTGGAGCTATCATAAAAATATCCTTGGGCCTCTCTGGTGGTGCAGTGGTTAAGCGCTGCGCTGTGGAGCTGTGGGCAGCAGCGATGTGAGTTCGATGCCCCGCCTGGGAGATTCCCACTTGGCGCAGCAGACCTTTCCTGCCTCGCCCGCTGCTCCCCTCAGCAGTGTATTTCCGTTGATCTGCCTGTTTTGCGCCCCACTCTGTCCCTGGTGAACCCTCTTGCCACTCCATGCCTCTGGCCTGTAGCCCAGCTTGTATGCATAAAATAAATAAACCTTAAAAAAAAAATCCTTGTGTATTCATGGTCTCTGATTGGGCCTCCCTGGGGAGTGGGAACTGTGTCTACGCAACTGGTTTGGCACCACAAACTTCAGTCCAATAACAAATTAATGTCGGATTATTGTGGTCGACTTCCTTTGTCATCAAGGAAATACAAACTCAGGTCACAACACACTCACGGGAACAAATAAAATGGGAAAGACAGGAAATATCAAGTGTGGGTGAGGTGGAGTGCCCCGGGAGGACCTGCACACTCTTGGCTGGAGAACTGTGGGTGAGTTTGCACACCATATGGTTAGCAACTCCACTCCTAGGCATCTATTTTACATGCATCTATACATGCTTCCTCAAAGACGTGTGGGAGATCCAGAATGCTCACAGTGGCAGTCTGTCATATCCCCCAACTGGAATGCCCACCAGCAATAGAATAGATCAGTAAATTGTTGTACATTGATAGAATTGAAATCAATCTGTCAAAAAAGATGAATAAGTTTTTCCTATTCATTAATACGGCTGATGTCCAGAAACATAATGCTGAGGGATAGAAAAAGGCAGTCACAGAAGGGTATAGACTATCTTATTACAAACTAGGTAAAGGTAAGCATATTGTCAGAGAAGAGGGTGAGAGAAGAGTCTATTAAGGACTTTTGATACTCTGGGCATGATACTAAATGGCCTGCACACTTGCTATAATTTATGTTTCACTACTATTTATTATAACTCTATATGCTAAAAATGAAGAATTGGGCCACATCTTAAAAAATCAATGCCAAATGACCTATCGCAAGATCGTGATAGAACTCAATGACAATCCTTGGTTCCAATGCTTAAGCTCTTTGACTCTTATCTATATCGTTTCTTCCTTTTATACAAAAATACCTTAGGAATCCGACCGGCTTGAAACATTCTATTTTTCACCTAAAATGTATCATCCAAAGATTGGCTCAAGTCTTCTACCTATCAAGACAGTTGTAATGAAATAAAATGACTTGTGAATAATCATTTCTGCAAATTAGAAGTGACAATGCCATGTTTCCTAGGAGACAACACTTTCATGGGCTCCTTCTACATAGGCTTCATAGAAACGTGTAAACGTGTAAAATGCATCATCTCACATCCTCGCCCTGTCCTTGGTGACAGTGTGCTGCGTGTTTCCATGGATCTTTCCACATGCTTTTTGGGAAAGGTTAAAACTGTTCCACCGCAATAAGTTATGATGGGTAAGCGCCTCTAGATTTCTTGCCCACTTTTACAGCCTCAGTGTATCTTATGGTGCAGAAGGCAATGGTTTTAGACAGGCTTTTTGTTGTTGTTGCCCTCTGTTTCAGAGCTAGGTGGTTACAAAGAAGATAAATAAGCTGTCACTGCACCAAAGGAAACAAACTCCCAGCTCCCAGGGTCAGGCTGCATTCTGAAGAGTCCATTGTTTAGTTCAGGAATCCTCTATGAATTGTTTCAAAGTCAAAATTAATTATCTTTCACTATTCATGATGAGGTAGGGAAGGAAACGAAAGTAAGACTGATTGTATAGAATCATGACAAGGAGGAAGAATCACTAGGCATTTTCTTTCCCTCTCAACAAACCCCTTCTGTACAGTTGTAAATACCTGGTAGAGTGTCAAGTTAAACATTTGATTGTTTGATTGTTTGAGGGTGGAGGGGAGAAGGGAAGAGGGGGTGGGGAAAGAAGGGATTGGAGGAGGGGAGGTGAGGGAAGAAAGGGAGAGAGAGACACACAGAGGAAGGGGCTAGGGGAGACAGTATTATGGAGGGAGGGGAAAGACAGAGTG
>PVIJ01019255.1:0-24034 GCA_004024925.1 Scalopus aquaticus
GGGGTGCTTTGATCAGTGGGGACAATGGTACCCCACAGGCAACAGCCCTTCTTCACTCCCCCCAGCTTGTGCCAGACAATGATGCACCCCCATCCACGCCCCACCACACAAAAACTATGGTGCACCCCCATTTCCACGTCCCACCACACACAATGATGCACCCTCAGTCCACATCCCCACCACGCACAGACAATGATGCACCCCCAGTCCGCATACACATTCCTCCACGGACTTGCCCTCCCTCTCTGACCCTGAGCCCCAATAAATACGAGACCACCCCTGAAAAGGGGGCTGCACTCCTGAGTTGGGAGCCCCTCTAGGTCTCTCTCTGCTTGGGCTTTGAGTTGTCTTTCCTCAGTCCCAACCTCTCCCAATGCTGTGGCCCCGAAAGGTGACAACCTCCCAGTCCCCAAAAGGGCTTTTTTTTTAATAAGTAGCACATATGAGCTGGTATAATTATCTCTCGCTGACCAGAGTTTTTTGTTCCCTGGGCTTCATAAAGAGAATCCAGAGAGAGGCCTGTGGCTGCTTCTGTGGAGCAACTGTCGCTAGGCTCACACTGGCGAGCTCACATCTTAATCACTGCACCTCAGTCATGGAACTTAGGAAGGATTCTGACATACAGGAAAAGGATATGGCCAAAGACTGCACAGTTAACTCATATACAACACTGCATACGAGTGAGGGGGCACAGCGTCCCACCTCTTCGAATGTCCATTACCGCACCCATCATCAAAGTGCCTGTTAATCTTCCGCCCTAGTCCATTGGACCCCTTCCCCCCTATGTTTCCCACTCCAAACCTCCCTTTCATATGGGTTCAATTGTGCCATCAGATTTCTAGGTTTTGATTTGGTTTGGTTTGGTCTGTTCCTTTGTTTTGATTCTATATATTCCAACATATGAGTGAGATCATCTTTGTCTTTCTCTGTCTGACATTTCACTTTGCATTAATTTCCTCCAGTTCCATCCATGTTTTGTCACAAATGGCAAGGTTTCATCTTTTTGACAGCTGAGTAGTATTCCATTGTGTGTGCGTACCACATCTTCTTGATCTACTCATGTGTTCTTGGGTACTTAGGTTGTTTCCATAGGTTTTTTGGAACATTTTCAATAGTACCCAGCCCCACTTAATTCTGTAAATACTTTCAGCTCAACTTTAGCAGATATTCTACTATTGCAAGAAGAAGGAATCACATACATGGAGGTGAGTTGAGAGGAGGAGTTGGTACAGAAGGGGATGAGTGGCTGGAAGGCAGAGGCTAGAGGCAGAGGATAGCCCTGCCAAACCTCAGCCAACTACCCTTTTCCACATGTTTTAACATTGTTTAAGTTCTCATTATCATAAAGGTGAGCAAGGAAGGATTATATCCCTGTCTCCCACTAAATCCATCCTGTGTGATTATAGCTTCTCCCTCCTGGGGGGGCACACAAACACTCCAGCACCTACCACTGGGATGCAGTGTAGATGTCTGCATTTCACTAGAGAACAACCATGTAGTATGACTTTTTTTTTAAAGATTGATTTATTTATGCATACAAGAGCTGGGGTGCGGGCCAGAGGTGTTGGAGGGGGTGGTGAGAGGATTCACCAGAGACAGAGTGGGAGCAGAACAGGCGGATCCACTGAAATCCACTGCTGAGGGGAGCAGCAGGGAGACAGGAGAGGTCTGCTGCACCCTGTGGGAAGCTCCCTGGCCGGGGATCGAACTCATGCTGCAGTGGCTGCTGATAGTTTCATAGGCTGAGACTTAACCTGTTGTACCACCAGGGAGGCCCATGGTGTGACTTTTTTTAAGTCATTATATATAATTATCAAATCTTTAGTGCTAAGAAAACTGGTGAAATTTCAAAGGGGAAAAGACATCAAAATGTTGAAATTCCATTTTTTTTAATATTTATTTATTTATGCATACAAGCTGGGGTGTAGACCAGAAGTGTGGGGTGGTGAGAGGATTCACTAGAGACACAGTGGGGAGCAGAACAGGCAGACCGGCTGAAATACACTGCTGAGGGGAGCAGCGGGGAGACAGGAGAGGTCTGCTGCGCCCTGTGGGAAGCCTCCTGGCCGGGGATCGAACTCATGCTGCAGTGACTCTGGACAGCTTCATAGTGCTGCGCTTAACTCACTGCGCCATGGGGGAGGCCCTCCATTTTTTCTTTATTCTCCCCTTTCATGGAATCACTTGCATTCCTTCAAGAGCATTTATTTAAGCACCATGCCTCCAACAGGACAGCCAGGAGACGTCAGACTCGAATGAGGGTGGGAGTGATATGTAATCTCCAGACATCCACACCGGACCAAAAGAGCTGCCAAGGTGCCTAACTGCACCAAAAGTCAAGGACATGAAGCCCTGGATCCTGATTTCCTGGTTCCAGAAAGTCAATTTTGTCAAGAACATCTTTCCTATGCCATAGTTAGTCTTCCCCAGTTCAGCCAGACATTAGGCCCACGGGAGAGAAAGGCTGAGTCTCAGGGCCTGAAGATAACTGAAGCAAAAATGAAAAATGGAGAGGCCCTTCCTCTGGGGCCCTGGCTCTGGGACACAGGCACTGCCACCAGGGGACACAACACTCATGGTCCAAAGGAAAACAGAGCCACAGAAATGCAATCAGAGAAGTCAAACTATCCCCACTTTGTTTTTCACATCAAACTGAGATGATTTATTTTCTGATTTGGCTAAATGAAATGCTTCTCTAGCTTTTGCTTCTTCATTTCCTTTTACCTGTTGCTATTTTAGTTCTCTGGGTTCATATAATGGTGCTAGACTTGTGCAATGCAATGAACAGAGGATGAAATGAATAGGATGCCGGGAAATGTTAAATATTAGTTCATGTCTTTATAAACATTAGCATCCCGATGTTAAAAGTGAAAGCTAGAGGGCCTCCCTGGTGGCGCAACAGGTTAAGGCTCAGCACTATGAAGCTATAGGCAGCCACTGCAGCACAAGTTCGATCCCCGGCCAGGGAGCTGACCCACAGGGCGCAGCAGACCTCTCCTGTCTCCCCGCTGCTCCCCTCAGCAGTGTGTTTCAGTGGATCCGCCTGTTCTGCTCCCCACTCTGTCTCTGGGGAATCCTCTCAGCGCCCTCCCCCCCCTACACCTCTGGCCTACACCCCAGCTCTTGTATGCATAAATAAATAAATAAATCTTTTTTATTTGTTTTTTTATTTTTTATTTTATACATACAAGCTGGGGTACAGGCCAGAGGTGTGGGGCGGTGAGAGGGTTCACCAGAGACAGAGCGGGGAGCAGAACAGGCAGATCAGAAATACACTGCTGAGGGGAGCAGCGGGCGAGGCAGGAGAGGTCTGCCGCGCCATGTGGGATTCTCCCCGGCCGGGCGTCGAACTCGCGTCGCCGCTGCTGACAGCTCCACAGCGCAGCGCTTAACCGCTGTGCCACCAGGGAGGCCCTAAATCTTTTTTTTTTTTTTTAAGTGAAATCTAGATAAAGAGAAAAACATGACTGCGATGCCCCCTCATTCCACAGAAAAGTCAGGGAAATCAGAGGCACGAGGATGATGGGTGGCTGGGCAGGGACAAGCAAGCCCTTTCGGGGGCTGGCAGCCAGTTCTCATTCCCAGGGCCCTCCGCCCAGGCAGCCACGCATTTCATCCGGAGTGACATCTTCTCTCAGGAATACTTCATGTTTCAGTGCAAAACCAGCAATGATTGTTTATCCTTTCCCATTACAGACAAAGAACAATACAGGGTGGAGATGAGGACTTTGCAAATGAAAGCCAGATTGCTGCGTTTTTTGTTAAGTTTTTAAAAGACAATATGATTTCAATATTCTGCATGAACAAGGACTTGATTATCAGTATTATTTCCATCCTCATAACAACAACTCCAGACTCGTGAGCCTCTAATTCCGGTGGCATTCTGGAGTTACCTCCTTCAGTATCCTCATGTCTACAGACTAAAATAATAAGTGAATAAGTGGGCCTCCCTGGCACAACGGGTGGAGCGCAGCACTGTGAAGCTATCCAGAGCCACTGCAGCATGAGTTCTATACCTGGCCAGGAAGCTTCCCACAGGGCACAGCAGACCTCTCCTGCCTCGCCCGCTGCTCCCCTCAGCAGTGTGTTTCAGTGGATCTGCCTGTTCTGCTCCCCACTCTGTCTCTGGTGAACCCTCTCGCCACCCCACACTTCTGGCCTGCACCCCAGCTTGTATGCATAGAAAAATAGATCTTTTTAAAAAATGTGAATAAGGCCTCCCTGGCAGCGCAACCGGTTGGCGCTGTGGAGCTGTCGGCAGCTGCGGCGCGAGTTCGATGCCCGGCCAGGGAGATTCCCACATGGCGCGGCAGACCTCTCCTGCCTCGCCCACTGCTCCCCTCAGCAGTGTACTTCAGTTGATCTGCCTGTTCTGCTCCCTGCTCTGTCTCTGGTGAACCCTCTTATCACCCCACACCTCTGGCCTGCACCCCAGCATTGTATGCAAATAAATAAATCTTTAAAAAAAAGTGAATAAGTGATGTGTATACCAGTGTCTTTGAATGTATGAAATGCTTTCTAAATAATAAAATACCGGTTTCTAGAAGCATTACTAAACTCCTATCAGCTTTTGTATTTATATTTTTCAGTGATTTGACATAGAAAATATAACAACCATAAAGTAGATTAAGTGGAAGTGTCCTATTTCTTTTCTTTTATTTTATGTGGTAATAAAAAATAGATAGATTGGTCTCTGCCCCCGGTTGCTGGCACAGAGCCCCTGAAACCCTTGTAAATTCCTAAGTGATTAGAGCACCAGAGCATCGTTTGTTCTAATGAGGTGACTCTGAGTGGGCCCCAGATGGGGCCTGATCACCAGGAAGACCAACCAGGATTAGAAGCTTGGAATCTTCCATTCCATGGCCCCAGTCCTCTAGAGAGAGAAGAGGGGATGGAAATGGAGTTAACTTGGAGCATGGCTACATGATGAAGTTCCATAAAATCCCAGTGTAGGGGGTGGGGAGCTTCCGTATCCATGAGCACATCCACACCGGGGGGGCCACACCCCAACTCCATGGGGACTGCAGCCTCCCAGACACCACCCTCTGTCCCTCCTCAGTTGGCTGTTCCTCTGGATCCTTGGCCACACCTTTACAGACTGGTAGGTGTAAGCGAGGGTTCCCTGAGTCCCGTGAGCAGCCTCACAAGTTAGCCAAAGCTGAGGCGCGGGTGGGACAATCTCCAATTTGTAGCCAGATCTGGCGGAAGCCGTGGGCACCTGGGCCACCTGTGGGCTGTGACACGTCATCTGGGCAGTATGTCAGGTGAGGTGACTTGCAGGACACCCAGCTGGTGACGCAGAGAATTGCTTGTTGTGGGAAAGCCACTGGGTCCCTTTTAGAATCACTGAACTTCCACAGACAGGAACGCCCCGAGACGAAAAGGAGGCCCCCACTCGAGCTGGGCAGCCGCAGTAGGATAGGAAAACAAACGAAAAACCAGAATCGGGCCTCCCTGGTGGCACACGGGGTTAAGACTCAGCACCATGAAGCTATCGGCAGCCACTGCAGCAGGAGTTCAAACCTGGCCAGGGAGCTTCCCACAGGGCGCAGCAGTCCTCTCCTGTCTCCCCGCTGCTCCCCTCAGCAGTGGATTTCAGTAGATCTGCCTGTTCTGCTCCCCACTGTGTCTCTGGTGAAGCCTCTCACCGCCCCCCACCACACACCTCTGGCCTACATCCCAGTTCTTCTATGCAAAAGTCAACAAATAAAATCATTTTTTTAAAGATTTATTTATTTATTTATGCATACAAACTAGGGTGTAAGCCAGAGGTGTGGGGGGTGAGAGGATTCACCAGAGACAGAGCGGGGAGCAGAAAAGGCAGATCCACTGAAGCTGAGGGGAGCAGCGGGCAAGGCAGGAGAGGTCTGCTGATCCATGTAGGAATCTCCCTGGCCGAGTATCGAACTCGTGCTGCAGTGGCTCTGGATAGCTTCACAGTGCTGCGCTTAACCCGTTGCGCCACCAGGGAGGCCAAACAATAAAATCTTAAAAAAATAAAAGTAAAAGACTTCGTTGAGATACAAAATGCTTATGAATTTTATTGAGAATAATCAATATTGTAACTAAAGAGAAAAAAAAATATTCACAAACAGCATAATCCTATACCATGAAGAACAGAAAGCCAAATAAAAATATTAGAATTAGGGCCTCCCTAGTGGCGCAACGGGTTGAGCGCAGCGCCATGAGCTGTCCGCAGCCACTGCAGCACGAGTTCAATCCCCGGCCAGAGAGATTCCCACAGGGCGCAGCAGACTTCTCCTGTCTCCCCGCTGCTCCCCTCAGCAGTGTACTTCAGTGGATCCGCCTGTTCTGCTCCCCACTCTGTCTCTGGTGAATCCTCTCACTGCCCCACATCTCTGGCCTACACCCCAGCTTGTATACATAAATAAATAAATCTTTTAAAAAATATGTTAGAATTAAGAAAGTTTTTAAAGAAATGCTCAGAATTTAAACAATTTTCTCACATCCAGCAAAACACATACAATGAAATGTATAATACATATAATGAAAAAACACCTCCTGTTATGAAAGCATCAACAATGGTAAGTACTAAGGCACCCAGGATTTCTAGACCTTTGCAAAGAACATCTAGTGTCTGAGGAACACCAGCGCAGACCGCCTTGTAAGAAGGCAGCAGTCAGCAGGCTGACATAAAGCAGGCTCTCAGAAATATTGACTGAGTTGACTGGAGTTGAAAGCTAAACGCATTTTGGCAAGCTGACTGCAGCTTACCCAATCACCTTTGAAGATCGATGCAGTTTGGGGGGAGGTCTGGCCTGCATTGTACTGGAGGGTCTTTGCTTGAACCTTTATTGACATGAGCTGTGGCACGTGATCAAAACAGCACGTATGTGTGATATTCAGAGCGGAGCCCAGGGCAAGGAACTCCCTCAAGGACCAGAAAAGCCAGGGCGGCTGCCTGAGCTGTTGAATGAGCTGCCGGGGCGGAGAGAGGCAGGAATCTTTGCCAAGCTAGGAAGGAAACCAGACTTGGAGGTGATTATGGGAGCAGCTCAAAAGCCCATCTAACCAGCAGCGTGCACGCACACGGGCAGCAGGACAAGGCGTGGAGGGGTGTTCATCCACCTGGACTGTTTAAGGCAGCCAGGGAGGGGTCAGGGGGCACGTGAGAATGCAGGTAAACGCTGGGTTCCGCGAAACTTTCCCTCTGTGGGTGCAAAGGAGCACACCCATTGTAAGAATAGAAAACTGCACTGGTCCTGAACTTCACTGGGCAACCTGAGGCCTCGGTCCGACAGCCCTGAGCCCTGCCCCCCACCCAGATGCCCCCTCCGTCCACCTCCCGCTACAGCCCCTGCCGCAGCTCTCCCAGAGAAAAGGTTTAGAATTTTAGTTTTATACTCAGCTAAGAAACATAAGTATAACCACTAACATTCGTTGTGAAACACTTACTGCTAAGGGCTTTTCTCTTCTTGGACTTTGCAAATTCTCTTCGTCATTGATGTCCTTCTTTTGTTGGAACGCAGCCCTGACAGCAGGGTGCTGAGCAGCCTCCTCTGACCCCAGAGAAACCCAGAACCCAGCTGTCAGCTCCTGGAAGAGGAGCGCAGCCTCGTGGGCCCCAAGTCCCATCCACTGAATCAAGCATCTAACCAGAAAATCAAGTTTCTTTGTTTAGCTAAGTCTTTCCACTGATGCCGAATATAACTGGGTGGTGGGGGTGCGGGTGTAGTCAGGAGGGAATTTAGCACCTCCCTTCCAGGGTGGTTAGAAGAATGAAGTGCTTAGTAGTTGTGAAGCACCTGGTCCTGGTCCGCACACAGTAGGCCTGCTCTCCATGTTCCCTCTCCTTCCTTCATGCACCTGACCTCTCTATATTAAAACTCTACCAAAACACACTCAGCATCTTCCCATGCTTCTACAAATGTAGACAGCCCCAGCAACCAGAAGCAGCAAGATCTCATTCTAAAGTATTACGCCTTCCCACATGAAAGGGAAAGTCTACGATAGTTTATGATAAAAGAGATCTGGAAGCAATTTAGAGGCTCACCTCTCTACGCAAATCATCCCGAAGAAATATCAAGCAACTGTAAAAGTTTTTCCTACATGTTATCACATCTACCTCAAGCACCTAAAGAGGAAATCCCTTTTTCTCAAAGAAAATGACTTTAAAAAAAAAAAAATAAGTCCCCATCAAAAGTCTCCTTTTTAAATTCCTAATAAAAAAAGGAAAACAGTAAACTGGTCTTTTAAATCATTCAATAATACAAGGTCAGGCATCTGAAAGGTGTACAGTGAAGATTTCTTTTGCATTACACAATTTTCTTCTACCATTTTCCCCAGGAAATATTTTCTACCTGGGACCATTAACATGTTTTGAGAGAAAAACAAGAAAGCAACATGTAAATTGAAATGTATATGCACATGATGTATACATGATGCATAATGCAGAACTGCAAAGCAACATGTGTATAAGTGGAGGGTTTCTTCACTCCGCTTCCTCCCCACTCACCAGAGTGAGTGTGTTCTAGTCAAGGTCCACAGGTTGTCACTTATCATCAGGTTGTCAAGCCCTTCTCCAGCCTTCCATGGGTTTACTACAACGCATTCCAAAGATGTGGGGGACATCTTAGGAACAAACAACAGAAGACCCTGGGGGGGAAGGACTGGGACATTAAGGCACAGCTTCTGGGGGTTTGACCTCCTGCTGTTCTTCAGATAATCTTCAGTCTTTCTCCTCCTTATGAGTATTGCTCTTAATGAACTAGCCTAAAATATGAACATGCGTATGCATGATAGTTCCAGCTTTTACAGATGAAAGATAGAAAAAATGAGACTTTCAACATGAAAGTTGAAGAGTAAAGTCATGGTCCACCAACCCAGCAGATGACTAGAAAAAATTTTTTCTAAACATTTATTTCTTTATGCATACAAGAGCTGGGGTGCAGGCCCAAGGTGTGGGGGGTGAGGGGGTTTCCCAGAGACAGAGCAGGGAGCAGAACAGCAGGCTGACTGAAATACACTGCTGAGGGGAGCAGAGGGGCGACAGGAGGGGTCTGCTGCACCATGTGGGTGAGCTCCCTGGCCAGGATTGAACTCGTGCTGCAGTGGCTGGGGACAGCTTCATAGTGCTGAGACTCAACCCCTGCACCACCAGGAAGGCCTTATGAAAACATTTTAAATAAAGGTAATAAAGACCGTGGAAAATGGGGAGACCAGAGCACCTGCCTGCTGAGCTACACAGCAGCCATAAATCTGGAACAGGCAAACTGGTACAGGAAACGATTACCATTCTCACATGGTGATGCATAACACGTGAAATCACCTCGCCTGCCCCGCTCAGTCTTTCTCTCCTAGTGGGAGCCCAGGTTGACAGCACAGCCCGTCTCCCAGGCAGCGGCTTCCAGCCCGTGCCTGCATGGGGCACGCTCGGCTCAGGTGACCTGTGACTTCAGTTTTCACTGAAGAGACCCCACTCTCAGTACACCCCAGAAGAAGCAGTCAAGGGCGCTCGGACTAGCAGGCCTGGCCCTCTCCCCTAGCCACAGACTCCAGCCCGGTCTGGGAAGTTAATCACCCAACTGTTCTGATAAAATGGGGGGGGGTTCCATCCTGGGGGAACCGCCCATGACCTTCTCCACCCTTCAAGTGCAGTTGTGACCTCTTGGTCACTTCACAGTGGTCACATGTCTTAGACAAGAGCCTGGGTTACCAAACCCTACAGCCCACGCTCTATAGGCCCAAGGATTCTGACGTCACTTCCAGGCTTGAACACATGTTTTTGGGTCTGTTTGGTTCAAAGGACCAAAACTTTCCCAGAAAATGACCACAGCTTAGTCCAAGGAAAACTCTTTTAGGTCAAAGGGAGGCATAATTATGAAGACAACCTACCTGTCTGTCCCCTAAAGAGCTCCCCACAGGCTTTCCTAGAGAGCTCAGGACTGTAGGAGGAATTGACTATGTTCTTACAGGAGTGCTGGGAAGAGGCGCCACACCGCTGGGCAGGCCAAGTCCACGGCACAGCGCAGCCTGACAAGTGACCTCCAAGGCCCACGGCCCCTGCACTTCAGCCGGAAACACCCTCAGGTGATGAAAAGGGAGAAGCACAGGAAGCTGAAGAACTTTACGGGAATCACACCATGAGCACCAAGAAATCCTTGAGATCTTCCCACATAATTTACGAACCCCAAAACAGTGCGACTTTCTAGCGCACCCGCAAGTCAGGAGATCCCTGAGGCTACAAAAGGGCACTGTCAGAATTATGCCAGAATGGCAGGTGAAGCCCAGACTGTCCAGGATAAAAGGGACCTCCTCAGCGTCTGCGAGTTGAAGGAAGCCACACCGTGTCTCTAACCTTTTGTTCTAATCACTCTGATCCTATCCCCTGCATTGGCTCTTTCAAACCCACCTCTGATCACCCTAAACAAAAACGCAGGCTTCCCCTGATATCTTTATGAACCTGCCAAAATGAGAAAATCCTAAATAATCACCAAGTGTATGAGAGTTCCTGGCCTTTCCCACCTGCCGCATTCTTCACAGAGATGCAGGAAGACACAGAAAGGAGCAGATGTCCTACTGGAGAAAGATGCCTTTTGGTACTGCCAAAAAAGGCTATGACACACCCAGCCCTATTCTAGGCATTGGGTGATACTACTTTTAAAAAGACCGACCGTGGGGGCCTCCCTGGTGGCCCAGCGGTTAAGCACAGCACTGTGGAGCTGTCGGCAGTTGCTGGCGCAAGTTCATGCCCGGCCAGGGAGAGTCCCACATGGCGCAGCAGACCTCTCCTGCCTCGCCTGCTGCTCCCCTCAGCAGCGTATTTCGGTCTATCTGCCTGTTCTGCTCCCCGCTCTGTCTCTGGTGAACCCTCTCACTGCCCCACACCTCTGACCTGCACCCCAGCTGTATGCAAAAATAAATAAATATTTTTTTAAAAAAACTGGGCACAGTTTTGATCATCACTGGGTTATCACAATGCTCCTAAGTCCCTGCTGGGGTCCGCACTTGAAGCCCACACCCAGAAATCCTGAAGACAGGCTGTACTTAGGGACCACAGGATTTTCTCAGGTCAGAACAACTTTGAGCTCATGGCTAGGTTAACATCAGCCCAGGGGGCAGTTGTCTCCAAATCCCTAACACCCCCAGCTCCATTTCCAGTTTCGTGGCCGCGGGTCCCACTGACGGGTGCATTCTTGTGGTCGGGGGTTGCTCGCAGCCCACGCCTAGCCACTGCCGGCAGCTGTGCACGGCGCTGTCTCCTTCCACTGTTTGGGGCTAATTAGAATCATCAAATCCTCTCTCTTCCCTTCTTGAGCCACATGGCGTCAAGTCAGCACCAAACAGGTTTCAGTGCTTCTCATAAGCTCCCCCGTTCCTCTTTTTTTCAAATTCCAGGTCAAGGTACTACGCTGCTCTCCATGTTCTGCAACATGTGGGTTTTGGAAATGTAACAAAAAGAAAGTCTGAATAGGCTGTTTTAGCTGGGGCCCAGCGAAAAGCCAAAGGAAGTGTATTCTGCTCTCCTGCCAGTCGGGTACCACGTCCAAATGCAGCTTTTCCTTTTATGGTATTTAGATCATATCGTGGACTCGTGTTCCACAAGACCTGATTTATCTGCAGCAGCCTATTCTACGCCCCACTTCTCGCCCGCTGTCCCTTGCTCTCGGGAAGCCTTCCCCAGGCCAGGTTTCTTGATGGCATCTTTGACTGGGCCACTGTCTTCACATGATTTACCCCACTGTCATTGTTAGCCTGCCTCTGACTGCTTTCAGATGGGTCGCCTACTTGTCAAGAGAGGTAATATATTTTCATTCCCCTTCTACATATTTAAAACAATGTTATTTGCCTTATTACTTGGAGCCTCAATAGATTTTTTTTCAGGTATTCTTACCACTTGACAGCGCTTCGGCAGCACTTGCCCAGTGCCAGGCACTGTGCTCAGTACTTTCCCTTTATTAACTCATTAAATCCCCCAACAACCCATCGAAGCAGTTACTGTTAGAACATCTTACCAATGGAACAGCCTCCGTGGTGGTGCAGGGGTTAAGTCTCAGCACTATGAAGCTCTCAGCAGCCACTGCAGCACAAGTTCGATCCCCAGCTAGGGAGCCGACACACAAGGTGCAGCAGACCTCTCCTGTCTCCCCGCTGCTCCCCTCAGCAGTGCATTTCAATCTGCCTGTTCTGTTCCCCACTCTGTCTCTGGTGAATCCTCTCACCCGCCTACACCCCAACTATATGCATAAATAAATAAATCTTAAAAAAAAAAGAACATCTTACCAATGGAGAGAGAGAAGCACAGAGCAGTTAAGGAACTCGCCCAGCATCACACAGCTATCCATGTTAAACCCATAGCAGATGTAATATATTCTTTCTACAGCACTCAAATTTAGCAGTAAATCTCACAAAGCTTTTGTCCACGTTTAATTATCACCAAATTCTTAGTTATCCTATTTCTGAATCGAGAGAAATAGATCCTACCCCAAAGATCACAGTCAAGTATGGGACTACTCATCCCCTTCAGATTGACTCATCAAATCAGATTAATTATGCCTCTGCTCTTCCAAGAGCTGTTTCCTGGAAGAGAAGTGAGTCAGATGCATAAGCTTTTACAGGCCACTGAGCTACTATCAAACTCATTTAGGAGATTTTTTTGGTTTGAATTCCATAACTTGGAGCACCAAACTTTTCACCATCTGCCTCCAGCTTCCCTCTTTCTATTGCCATCTCCCATCTCTTACACCTCCCCTACCATGTCCAGCCTTCTGTGGCCTTTTACTTACATCTGTGCTCATGCCATTATGCCCACAACTGTGTTTATTTTTATTTTTCTCAAAGTTATATAATCTTAAAAGAAAAATCATTCTATAAAGCTTACAATAAAGAAAAACAGCAGTTCCGTTCACCATCTTCCCTTACTCTCAAGTCTTAACAGCTTTCAACTCCTTTAACTGTAGTTCTAAATCATACACATGTTAAATAAATTACGTTAACGTCTGTTTTCAAGTAACAGAAACCTTTTCTACAGTGACAGACAAGTTTATTTATTTCACACAAAAAAAGACGCCAGGGCAAGATCTTTTTTTTTAAAGATTTATTTATTTATGCATACAAGAACTGGGGTGTAGGCCAGAGGTGTGGGGGGGTGGGAGGGCTCCCCAGAGACAGACTGGGGAGCAGAACAGGCAGATCTATTTGACTGTGATCTACACTGCTGAGGGGAGCAGCGGGCAAGGCAGGAGAGGTCTGCTGCGCCCTGTGGGAAGCTCCCTGGCCAGGGATCGAACTCGTGCTGCAGTGGCTGCGGATAGCTTCATAGTGCTGAGACTTAACCCCTTGCACCACCAGGGAGGACCCCATTTAACAAAAATTTGAATCACTACATGGCTGTTTAAAAGGGACTTCAGAGAAAGGTGGGGTCATCCCACCAAGCTTATCCAGAAGTCAGTTTTCAGGTATCACGAATGCAGTCATCCCTCAAAACCAAGTTCAACTGCCTGCTCCCTTTGAAGTCACTCCTTATCCCTCCCCACTTCCCTACCTTACCCATGAGTCCCTTCCATTCATGTTTCCATAGCGCCCTGCACATGTATCCATCATCCCGCTCATCACACTGCAGCATGAGTACAAGTTGCTACTCTTGTCCTCCAACCAGACAGTGAGTCTTGGAAGGCGGACACTTGAAAATTCACTTTTGTGTTCCTACCTCCTGGCTCTGTGGTTAACTCAACTAAGTTTTGGACATTTTCTTAACAAATGAATGAACCTTATATTAAAACTAGTGGCCTAGGGGGTCTCCCCGGTGGCGCAGCGGTTAAGCGCTGCGCTGTGGAGCTGTCCGCAACGGCGACACGAGTTCGACGCCTGGCCGGGGAGAATCCCACATGGCACGGCAGACCTCTCCTGCCTCGCCCGCTGCTCCCCTCAGCAGTGTATTTCTGATCTGCCTGTTCTGCTCCCCGCTCTGTCTCTGGTGAACCCTCTCGCCGCCCCATGCCTCTGGCCTGTACCCTAGCCTGTATGTATAAATAAAAAAATAATAATAATAAAAAAAACTGCTTTTAAAAAAAAAAAAACTAGTGGCCTAGGAGTTAGGGCTTCTGTATTCCAACCCCAGTCATAGTGCTGGGAAAACTACCCCTCACCTCCTGCGTAAGTCTTAGTCAGCTTGGGCCCAGAAACAATTGAGAAGACAAAGGCTGGGAAAAAGTCTTAGCCCCAGGTGAAACAAACTAAGCCTCAATATCAAAATACATTCTTCTTTAAAATTTACAGATAAGTGGCCTAAGGGGTTATAAAGTGCTCCGCGGCCACTGCAGCACGAATTCCATCCCCGGCCAGGGAACTGACCCACAGGGCACAGCAGACCTCTCCTGTCTCCCCGCTGCTCCCCTCAGCAGTGGATTTCAGTGGATCCGCCTGTTCTGCTCCCCACTCTGTCTCTGGTGAATCCTCTCACCCTCCCCGCCACCTGACCTACACCCCAGCTCTTGTATGCATAAATAAATAAATCTTGAATTTAAAAAAACTTATAAATCAATAAGGAAGAAGGCAAATACCCAATAAAAACAAGCAACAACAGTGACGAGGCAATCCTCAAAGTAAGGAATTCAAACAGCAGTAAACCAAGTGGAAGAACTCAACTCCACTGCTAATTGGAAAGAAAATCACAACTAAGGTAATGTGCTTTTCACCCCTGATCTGCAAAAATATCAGGAGTTGAAAAGGAGATGGAGGAGTGAGAATTATACAACCAAGGGAGCAAATTTTGAATAACGGCATTGGAAAGCATGTTGGCACTTTAGTGAGATGGAAAACAGGGTTATTTTGCACTCCAGCGGGTCAGGGTGACCCGAGGGCAGGGTGATAATGGCCATCCAGGAAGCCTGCACCCTTTCTGTGAGGTCTAGACTTGTCTTCTCAAGCTCCAAATCCTCGCCCCTCTGCTGGGGCAGGACAGAGGCCAAGAAGAGGGCACCCAGGAGAAGGCGCCATTGCTCTGACGGCGCCCATGTTTCTCTGCACATGAGCTTTGGAAGGCTGACGGGCGCCTGCTCTTCCGGCCACGCTCTGGCCTCCACGTGGCTTCCTCCCCTGCCCCAGTCTGCGGCCGCCACACACTCAGCCCTGCACACGCTTGGCCCTGCACACGCTCGGCCCTGCACACGCTCAGCCCTGCACACGCTCAGCCCTGCACCTCTGGACACCAGACGTTAACCGCAGGCCTGCTGCGGCAGGCTTAGGGAAAGAGTTTTCATCCTCCCAGGAAAATTAAATGGCCTTCCCACAAGAAAATAAACAAGCCAACCTTTTCAGTTGTAGAAAACAGCCAAGGACAACTTGTTTGGGCTGTGGTATCAAGCATGCTGGTCTCAGGTGAAAATCACCTCATGTATGTCCCCAGCTAGGGCGGTGGGCTGGTGCTGGTGACTCCAGGATTTGTGGGTGTGGCAACAGGCCACAAGGGGTGGGGCCCACAGCCCTGACCTCGAGGTTCTTTTGACAGTATCTTGAAAAATGCAAATTGAAACTTTTGCTTTTAACTTACCTTTTAAATTTGTATTTGTGCACTCTGCAATGTGCCAACAAGTGTGCAATGAACCTTGGATGATGGGGAGTGTGCATTTACATACCTATAAATACACACACACACACACACACACACACACGAATATAGCCTAGCGGCATAATTTTAACTAGGGGGAACATTTGTGTTTTGTGTCCTGAATAATGACACAATTGTTTCAATGATGTCTCCCTTTGGCAGCAAAACTTAAATGCTTTGGGATAGTGTTTTAGGATGGGACTGGAATCACTGGAATTCTGATAAAAATAGTTAGCAAACCTGGTAAACAGGCATGACATTGAGGTTAGCACAAGGGCAAACATTCCAGAGGGAAGAATATGTCAAACAGCTGGACTACACCACAGCCTATAGAAAGTCAGGCATCTGGTCAACCAAATATAATAAAATAATGAGTGTCTCCAAATAAGTCATAGATCTGAAACATGAAATAGAATTTGCATTTTAACATTTTTTCATGGTATCACTGTAACAGTCTTGTTCTTTATCAAATTCAGAGTAGATTTTTTAAATAAATTGTAACATACGTGTATTTTGCCAAGTAAGAGCTTACATACTTATTTGTAAGCCACTAGAACTGCCTTATAAATAGAAGTAGAAAATAAAACATGAAAATGAATTGAAATTCCTACATTTCTGTTAAAATGTCCATCTAAATACTAGAGATTTCATATATTTTCAAGATGTTGTTTCCATGTTAATTTCACAATTTGATTTTAAAACATGTATTTCAAATGTTCACAGCTATTGCAGTTCAAAAATTCACAGTTAAGATATACATTCTTTGGAAGTAGTAAAGTATATACTGCATTTATCAAGAATTCAAGTAATACATCATGAAATGTCTGTGTAAAATCAAGGGGAAAAAACAACTCCACATTTTAACTGAAGTTTGATAACTGAAGTTCATAACGATTACAAAAGACTAAAAACAAATATGAAACCTGTTTATTATAATATAAATAAACATCAGTAAGTTTTAGATAAGCTAGTTAATAAATGGTCTAGAATAAAACAAAGTGTAAAACATCATCTCCAAAAATTGTTTTAAATATTTTACTTAAGCAGAAAATAAAAAGCAAAAGTCTTGGCATTTGCCCAAGACCTGCCTTCTCAAATTCTTATATTTATTTACTAGATCTACGCAGTACCTTTCATCTCAAGAATTCCAGCTTAATGCTAAAAATCCTGAAAATAACCAGAGGCTTCGCAAGGATCTCTGTAAGAGATTACAATCTATCAAAATTTGAAGACCAACTCAAAGTCAGTAATTATACTTTAAAACCAACTCTCTCTCTCTAACTCTCTCTCTCTCTCTCTCTCTCTCTCTCTCTCTCTCTCTCTCTGATTTCATGGCTGTTCTGCTTACTGGTCCAAGGTCATCAGGTAACACCACTTTAAGTTTGGTGGGCTAAGCAGAAATGGATTTCATGGCTAGTTGAGATATTTTTAACCTAGTCAAGGTAAAAGGCAAATTGCATTGCAGACAACAGAAGGAATATTAACATTTTGTAATGCTTTTAATAAAAGAAAGTTAACAGAATTGCATTGCTTGAGGAAACTATGAGGAATATGCCGGGGAAACTGGAAGAGGGTCTTCACACGGGGAGGTACAACTGAGGCTCGCCGACTATTTCAAGTGTATCAGTGTCAGAACTGGGTTCGCCATCAGTGACACATTTACTTGATTTTATCATCATATGAGATTTGCAAAAACAGATTTTTATGAAGGTCTGTATTTGTACATATTTTTTAAAGATTTATTTTTATTTATTTATGCATACAAGAGCTGGGGTGCAGGCCTGAGGTACAGGGGGTGATAAGAGGATTCACCAAAGACAGAGTGAGGAGCAGAACAGGCAGATCCACTGAAGTACACTGCTGAGGGGAGCAGCGGGGAGACAGGAGAGGTCTGCTGCGCCATGTGGGTCAGCTCCCTGGCCAGGGATCAAACTCGTGCTGCAGTGACTGCCGATAGCTTCATAGTGCTGAGACTTTAAGCCCTGTGCCACCAGGGAGGCCCACTCATGTTATCTTGTATTAGCCAACCAATTTGCTGAAAATGGTGTCACGAAGGAAAAGGAAAGAGCGGGTGACTCGCAGCACTTTTTTGTTAGGACGAATGTTTGTTCCTTGGAGGCCAGCCCGTCAGGGACTGTGTTCACAGACCTCCAGCAAGAACAGGATACAGAGGCCTGGACAAGCGGCAAATGTGATGTGTCGTTATTGGTGGGTTCACACGTAGTTAAATGCTCTTTTATTTGCATTGGAAACTAGCAATGCACAAGAGAGATAAATGGTGAAATCCATGCTGACTTGAGTGTTTAAGGATGACCATAAGTAACAAATAAAAAGCACTGTGATGAACAAGTTCAAGAGAGATGGCAGGAATTGGAAAAGGCTTTCCGTTTCAGTGCCTTCTTCCTGAAGTTTGAATAAGGGACACCACAGTTCCCCTTTGCACTGGGTCCCACAAATTATGCAGTTGACTCTGGGGTAAACATGGGATGTTCAATATATTTGGATCTTGAAATAAATGCAAACAAAGTTGCCTGATATTTGTGTATCTATACATGTGGATATATGTGTGTATGCGCATGTTA
This sequence comes from Scalopus aquaticus, assembly GCA_004024925.1. NCBI lineage: Eukaryota > Metazoa > Chordata > Mammalia > Eulipotyphla > Talpidae > Scalopus > Scalopus aquaticus. Next base: position 18,151 of record PVIJ01019255.1, read on the forward strand.
CATGAGTGTACTGTGTGTGTATTGTGTGTGTGTTCATGCATGTGTGTACACATCCATATTCACATGCATGGTGACAGATTTCTTAGTTCAGAAAGTCCCAGGAGCAGGGCCTCGCTAGTGGCACTAGGGGTTAAGTCTCAGCACTATGACGCTATCGGCAGCCACTGCCCATGAGTTTGATCCCCGCCCAGGGAGCTTCCCACAGGGCGCAGCAGACCTCTCCTGTCTCCCCGCTGCTCCCCTCAGCAGTGGATTTCAGTAGATGCACCTGTTCTGCTCCCCAGTCTGTCTCTGGTGAATCCTCTCACCCCCAGCACCTCGGGCCTACACCCCAGCTCTTGTCTGCATAATTAAATAAATCTATAAAAAGTCAGTCCTAGGAGCAGTGAGCTCAATAGCAATGAGCTTACCCAGCCCCCCCAGACTTTGGTTTCAAAATACCCTTCTCCACTAAAAGCCAAGACTTTTAGAAGAGTTCACTGATTTGGGTGCAGGGAAATTACAATAGGCGTCTCAAACATTGTTGCACGAGGAATTAATGCTGGGGCAAGTCCAATGGGCGGGGAAGGCATCTTGAAATGGTCCTCACCGACTAAATCTTTGAATAAAAGAGCAGCTCCGTGCGGATATAAATGAGGGAGAAATTTGAGATTTTGGTGACAAACATGATAGCCGCGTAGTCACAAAGTACCTCCTCATGAAGGCTTATCGGTTTCAAAGCGGGGAGACAGTCGTCAGGACACAGAAGACTGCCAAGATGTCAAAGTTCACATCAGTTAACCAGTAATAAGATAGACTGAAACCACCTGATCCAATGCAGTAAGAGCACAGGGCACGCAGGTGATATTCCTGCCAAAGGTGCATAAACTGAACCCAATATAAGGTCACTAGACAATCTCATGTTGAGGGACATTCTGCAAAATAGCACTGTAATCTCAAGTACCAAGGGCACGGAAGACGAGGAGACCGTGGAAATCCCCAGCTTGCAGGATATTAGGAGGCACGATAACGAAATACAGGGGTGATTCTGGACTGGATCATTTTTTAAAGGTCATTATTGGGACAATGGGTGAAATTTATGTGGGGCCTGAGTATGACAGGAGAGTCATGCATCAAAGCTGGTTTCCTCGCTTTGAAGATTGGAGGGAAAAGGTGTGGAGGGAGGGGGAGGGACACTGCAGAAGGTCCTTGTTTGCAAGAGACACAGATGAGGTTTTCGGCAGTGAGTGAGGGGACATCACAGTGACAGTTTGCTCTCCTGTTCTCAAATGAGCAAAATAAGAAAGGTCCAGGTAACATGTGCCGGGGGGGTCCTTTAAAACTGTACAGCCCCTGCCTTTACACAAACGCTCCTTTCGCTGACAGCAGAGTGGCTGTCAATGAGAAAAGCGTGGCAATACTACCACCTACTGGTTCGGGAGCAAATATATTTTAGGAGGGAAAAAAGACCATTTCGAGGTTCACTGAAGTAGGGAAGATTAGAGAGGTTTTTAAGGAGACTGACTTTTTCTTTAAGGTAATGTTGATTTACAACACTGTATGGTTTAGGGGTACAGGTTCACACCTCTTCACCCAGCACCAAAAAAACCATACCCCCCTACAGCCCATTGGGTCCCCACCCCCGCTCCTCCCCACCTAGTGGCCTCAATTCTGCACTTAGATTTTGCAGGATAAATGAAAGAGGCATCGGGTTTTTCTGCCCTCCCGCCATTAGGCTAATGAGGGGCACCTGCGGCCTTGCACGTGCGCCTCGTGGCGACACCTGGAGTGTGGCGCTCGTGCGCGAGGGGTGCACCTGGGCCTGGAGGCGGAGCACATAAGCAGCAGCAGAAGCAGAGGTGGCAGAAGCACAATGGCAGAGGCAGAAAACAGCACGGAAGCAGAGGCCGTGTGGTGGAGAGCGGCGGAGTACAGTGAAGAACATCATGAGAACAACTAATGAAAAAAACGAGTCTGCTTGAACCGCTGATGAACCTACCCAGTCTGGGATGGTTACAGAACGGATTTCTAGGGTTTTGGTTTGACTTTATCTGTTCCTTTGCTTTGTTGATATTCCACGAGTGAAGCCATCTGGTATTTGTCTTTCTCCTTCTGACTTATTTCACATAGCAAATTCTCCTCCAGTTCCATTCAGGTTATTGCAAATGGCAATGATTTACCTTTTTCATAGTCAAGTAATATTCTTTTTTTAAGATTTATTTTTAAATAATTATTCATTATAAATAATAAAATATTATGTATTAATTGATTTATTATAAATAATAAAGATTTGTTTTAAAATAAATTATTATTAAATAATTAAAATATTATTTTGTTATAAATAATAAAAAGATTATTTATTTATGCATACAAGTTGGGGTGCAGGCCAGAGGTTTGGGGTGGTGAGAAGGTTCACTAGAGACAGAGTGGGGAACAGAACAGGCAGATCGACAGAAACACAATGCTGAGGGGAGCAGCGGGCGAGGCAGAAGAGGTCTGCTGCACCATGTGGGAATCTCCCTGGCCAGGGATCGAATTTGTGCTGCAGTGGCTCTGGATAGCTTCATAGTGCTGTGCTTAACCCGTTACGCCACCAGGGAAGCCCGTCAAGTAATAGTCTATTGTGCTTATATGCCGCATCTTCCTAATTCACCCATCTGCTCTTGAGCATTTAGAGTTTTGTTTGTTTTTCATAACTTAGCTATTGCAACTAGTGCTGTAATGAATACAGGAATTAACTTTTAAAGGCTACTGGAGAGCAAGGGAGTTTGGGGTCCTTTAACCTTGGTTCTGTTTAAGGATTAACTCTGAGACTCAGGGTTTCAGATGAGCCTCGAGACACACCTAGAGTGGGGAGTTCAGAAGAGATAAATAAGGGGACACAGCAAAGATAATAATGAGAATCCTTGTTTAAAGGCTGTAAATTGGAGTGGAGTCATCTGGTGTTTATCTTTCTCCTGACTTATTTCACTTAGCAAATTCGCCTCCAGTTCCATTCAGGTTGTTGCAAATGGCAAGAGGTCACATTTTTTCAGAGCCGAGTAATATTCTGTTGTGTATATATGCCACATCTTCCTAACCCACTCATCTATCCTTGGGCATTTAGTTGTTTCATGACTCAGTTACTGTAAATAGTACTGTAATGAAAATAGGGACTAACTTTTAAGGCTGTTGGAGAACAAGGGAAACTGGGGCCCATTAACCTTTAACCTTCAGTCTGCTTAAGGATTAACTCTTGAGACTTAGGGTCTCAGATGAGCCTTTAAAAATTCTTAATAGGGGAGCCTCCCTGGTAGCCTAGGGGTTAAGTCTCAGTGCTATCACCTCTGTGGCCTGAGTACATTCCCGGCCAGGGAGCTGGCCCACACAGGGCGCAGCAGACCTCTCCTGTGTCCCCGCTGCTCCCCTCAGCCGTGCATTTCAGTGGATCTGCCTGTTGTGCTCTCCACCGTCTCTGGTGAATCCTCTCACCACCCCCCACCTCTAGCCTGCCACCCAGTTCTTCTATGCAAAAATAAATATTTAAAAAGATATATTCTAATATGGGCCCAGAATTGTGTGCTCCATATCAAAGACCCACAAACGAATCAGAGCTTCTGCCCTGGCCTCCCTGGCTCACGTTTTGGTGGGAGCAGAGACAAGTGGGGAGTTAACGTGACTTTGAGCACAAGTAACAAAGCGGGCATGCGGACGCAGTACGGAACTGAAAGCCAGGCCTGGCGCAAGCAGCCATCAACCGCTCTCTCCCTTTCACAACTGAGATGTGATACTCTTTAAAGGCGTGTTCTGGAAGGTTCTTGACACATTCGTGGAGGGCACACCACACGGCTCTCACCACAGCGGCACTCACGTCCTTTTCCAAGAATACTATTCTAGTTACCCAGAAAAGTTGCATTTAGTCAGTTCATCTTCCAAAGACTGAATGAAATGTCACCAGAACTTCACGTAAAATGCACCTTGTGATGAGTATGACTATTTTCTTCCCAGAGTTAATACAAGAGTCTCTCTGGTTAATGTCCTAAGATGTTATAGCTTTATAATTCAGTATACGAAATACCTACTGTATTATCAGATGACATCACTAGATGTGACAGGAAATCGAGGGTTTAAGGTTTATTTACGCATGTAAGAGTCGGGGTGCAGGCCAGAGGTTCGGGGAGCAAGAGGATTTACCAGAGACACAGTGGAGAACAAAACAGGTGGATCTACGGAAATCCACTGGTGAGGGGAGCAGCGGCCAAGACAGGAGCGGTCTGCTGCGCCACGTGGCTCAGCAACCTGGCCGGGATCACTCAGGCCGCCGTGGCTACTAAAAGCTTTACAGTGCTGAGATTTTAACCCCTGCGCCACCAGGGAAGCCCCCAGGAGACTGGGTTTTAAGAGCAGTATTTCAACAAATTGTCATTACCTTTCCCACAGAAAAACAGTGAAATGAAGCATTACAGGATTCCTGATGTTCTGACATATGGGTACAATCCAGTCCTTTGAGGGTGGGATAGAGCTTTTTATTGTCAAAACCTCCACACTGACAATAGGAAAATAAACGTTTCCTTCATGAATTGAAAACTACCTGGACTTTATGGGTCTCCAGAGTGTACCAAGCAGGTAGGTTGGGCACCTATCCCAGAAGACAGAGCATTGGCCTGCGGGGACCATACCAGACTGAAAATGGACTGTAATTTAGAAAACATTGACCTAACAGGGCAGTCCCCACCCCCCAATCAAAGCAGGAAGAGAAATCTGCATTTAGGTCTAGCCTGAGACATGACTGGCAACACAGAGTAATCTCAACTTGATTTCTTACAGGTACTCAACAGAAATCCAAATCAAAGATCATGAACTTGAGGTCTACAGGGAGCTGCAATTTCTCAACATCAAAGTTTAATTACTGCACAACAGTTCGAGCAACAGCTGCCACTTCACACACAGGATGTTTTGCGTCATTCCAGCGAAGCACCAGTCACAGGTGTCTGAGCGCAGTTGCGGGGAGAGCAGGCCCGCAGACCGGGCCACCGAATCCTTGAGTGACTGCCCTTGTTCTCTTCAGAAGGAATCATTATTTCAATGCGTCCGTCTCTTTTCAACTATGAAAATGAGGGCTAAGCGGAATCTTAGACTCAGTTTCTGCCAAATTGATTCAAGTCTTTATAAATTATCTTCGTTGCTTAAAACCTTTCCAAGAGGGAGAAAAACACAAAACCTTATTTAAGGAATGTGCTTTCCCTCCTCCTCTCAAGACGAAGACAAAGCAAAAATAGAGCTCCATAGAAATTTCAACATTGAATTTTTTTGAAATGTTAAAGCTTAGGAAGTGTGGGCCTCCCTGGTGGCGCAGCGGTTGAGCGCTACGCTGTGGAGCTGTCGGCAGCACACGATGCGGGTTCGACACCCAGCCAGGGAGAATCCCACATGGTGCGGCAGACCTCTCCTGCCTCGCCCACTGCTCCCCTCAGCAGTGTATTTCTGATCTGCCTGTTCTGCTCCCCACTCTGTCTCTGGTGAACACTCTCGCTGCCCCACGCCTCTGGCCTGTACCCCAGCTTGTATGTATAAATAAATAAATCTTAAAAAAAAAAAAAAAAAAAAGCTTAGGAAGTGTGAGAAAGCTTTAGGTCAGCAGTCGCTGCCTATCTGCTAGCTCAGCACAAACCAGGGTCGAGCAGACTAGTGTATTCAAATCTTTCAAAAAGGCCCAACTTTTCCTGATGGTCTGTTTGAGTAACTTACTGCCTGTGGGCGTACACACACACACACACACACACACACACCAGTGGTCCTGACTCCGTGTGCACATGGACACACACACACACACACACACACACCAGTGGTCCTGACTCCGTGTGCACACGGTCTCACACACACACACACACACACACACACACACCCCAGTGGTCCTGACTCCGTG